>VDFB02152292.1:0-40597 GCA_007258455.2 Sequoia sempervirens
GAAGCTTCCAGATTTTTGGGTTCTACAAAATAGGATTTTTCCTTTTTCATTGATTTTTCCCTTTTTCGGTGATCACGCGAAAAAGTAGGAGGAAGCATAGGGGCCAGGGTGTACAGTATACCATGGGCTATATAGTATAGCATGATCAGTCGCCACATACCAACACATTTTTCTTAAAGTCCAATATATGTATATTTGTTCCATGGAATTCTTAAGTTCAAGAATCTTTGATTTCATTTGAAATTTCAACTCCACTTATAGTATCATCTCTTACTTTTTTGCTTGCATGTAGACTCATATATATGCTTTCAATACTTGTTTGAAACCTAGTGAAGTTTTTTAAAATAATTTTGCCTAAATTCCAATTATATGCTTACATGAACTTAAATTGAACATTACATATTTAATTTCCTTATGGATTTAAAGGTACATATATAGATAGAAAAGTTATTATAAATTGATTGAAGAATACAATGCTTAATTTTATGTTATGTACATAATGTGCAAACCTTGTTACAACAATTGAAAAGTTTATATCTATTTAATATGACTATCTATTTAAAGGTGAAAAGATGATTAGTGTCCTTTATATAGAAATTAAATAGAACCTTTAAAGAGTCTAGTTATTCTGTACTTGTATTGCTTTTGATGGGGTACATATTAGGTCTTGTAACTTGTAGTACTTTTGATTAGGACCTCATCTTACTATTTAAAACTCTTATCTCATCCATGTCTTATTATGTTTAGAGAATATTTTAACAAGTACTATATTCTAATGATATTCCACTTGAAAAATGCATTAAATCATTTGAATCCTTGGTGTACATTTACCAAACATATAGGGAATGTATTCCCATTTGTAACCATCATTGTAGGTTTTAAGTGTGATCTATTTGATTTATTTATTTACGTACATTTAATGTATTTAATGCACATTTAACATGTGTTTTAAAACATATATAAATCATAAATATGTGAGCACATGAGTTCTCTAAATATAGATTTAAAATTTGTATAAACAAGTTCTTGAGTGTAAACATGTACATGTACACATGTATCTATTAACGTAAACATTTAAACATAAGCAAACACATGTACATGTAGATAGATTTAATGTATAAACATAAACATGTTATAATCAAAGAGGTACATGCATGTAGATTGAATGAAAACAAACATATAAACATAGATTGTATAAACACTCTTGATTGTACTAAACATGTACATGTACACATGTAAATGTAGATAGATGGACATAAACATAAACATTATAAGCAAATCTAAGTACATGCATGTATAGATTGAATGAAAATAAACATATAAACATAAGCAAATGTGTATGTATATCATATAAGCAAATGTACTAGAGATCATCAATTGTACCTATAATAATGTATCAACAATCTAACAAATGTACTATCTAGATCATCAAATGCAAGTAACAATGTATCAACAACCTAACAAACATGTACTAGAGATCAACAAACATGTAGACCGGGTCATATATAATGTTAAACAGCTCATAAATCCAATGCAACCTAATATGAATGTCGACTCCTAGTTGAATGATCATTTGAATGAGAACCCTGCTCTGACGGATGTGTCGAGCCCTAGAGATAAAATTGTGTATACAATGTGTTAAATACATATAATATATTATAAATTTTATGAAATTTATTTAAGAATGTACATGTATTTTAAATATCTATATAGATCTATACATGTATGCATGTACATATACATGTGTATATATAAAAATTTAAAACTCACATGTCCACTGGAAACAAAATTATCCACAGAGTCACGCTGACGTACATGATCTGAACCAAGGCTAGGAGTAAACATGAGGTATGTCCATCTACAATATATATACATATATATTACATGAATATCTAGTTAAAAATAAAATTTAAATAATTAAAAAAAAAAGAATTGAACATGCACATGCACACATACATGCACATCAGGTGGTATTAGATGATATAAGTCCTCTGCAATGGACGTCTCCACCAAATCAACCAAATGCTCAGTCAACGCGTCAAGATCTACATCCATCTAAGTCGTCGCATGTCATGCCAGAAATGATGAGTGAAGGGGACTATGCAACTAAGATGGCATCGATGATGAATCAAGACAGATCAACATATCCACAAAACCCATAGAAGTTTACATCCTCTGAGAGTCAATTAAAGGATCAGTAGTCCATGCAGCAGTCGAATGATCCATAGGTGGATCCTGATGTGCACTGGTGTTGGGCTAAGAGTGATGAGAATGATGGGATCCTAGATGTGAATGAGCTCCTAAAGCCAAATGACCTCTAACCTAGTCTATAGAGATCCCATAGTCTGATGCAATGAAGGCATATGCCTCCAAGAGGTCCTTAGCCAAACAATGCATAGTCTTGTATGCCACATCTCCTGTAAGTCTGTCAAGCTATGTGGGTGTATGGATGCCCACCACTGTAAAAGGATCCATGTTGTTGTGTTGTGTTGCAAATGGCTCTGTGGATCGTGAACATCTAGAAATCAAATACTGACCCACACAATCAGTAGATATCCTAGTGGTCGTAGCTGCAATATTGCCCACACTGTCAATTGCTTCCTTTTGGGATGCAATGACAACTTGATCTGCTAAGGGGGCCAGAGTTGGGGTGAGAGTAGGAGACCTACCACCAACCAATACCCTAAACGTCGAGGCTGGTCTACCTACTCGATGATAGGTGGGCCTGTCAACAATCCTGCCACACCTATAACCAACATATGGTAGAATGTCCAACTAGTTGACTTTGAGGCCCAAATGGACCTCAACATACAACTACTAAATAAAATATAATGGAATTTGGTCATTGTTTGGATATGGACCATATGTTGCAAGAAATTGGGGGTAGATCAATGTGGCCACAACATCATGCACACATTTGGTGACCTGGTATCCCCTCACCTTACATTTATTTTCATAGAATGGAAAACATCAATTTTTAATCATATCTTTGGTTACAACATCTTTCATTTGAGAATAGGGAACCTCACCATGTTCTTCTTCTCACATGTGGGAAAGAATAGCAGCTACTCTATCAGGGGAAAATGCACTAGTATCCCCAAGTTTATCTCTTATTTGTTCCAAGCTTTGTAATATGGACATGCATGCAAGTGTCCACATATATGCCTATGTTTGTACCATTAGTTAATGCATCTCTCAATCTCTTAATCTCACTATGAGTATTTGCTAATAGTTCTTGCGGAGGTGGAACAAGTGTATTTTCCATGATATGTATGTACCTAAAGGAGCAATGAGACCTTGGTTAAATATATCTAGATCTAGAGAATAGAAATCTAAAACAGTTCTAAATAAATTTACAAGTGTGCACATGATATAGAATGTATTAAACATGAACACTAGATATCTAGATAATAGTTCTCAAGTGCATACATGCATTCAATAAATTTAATGTAACTTAGATACAAATTACTAAACACTTGTGAAACAAGTAAATCAATTTGAAATAATAATAAATCTTTAAATTTACATAATTCAAAGTCATGCACAAACTCATTTCACCAAAATGTAGAAACTTCTAACTATACATTTAAATATATAAAATTGGTGTAGGGGCACCAAGTCCATTTTGTGTAAATATGGTCTAAAGTTTTGGTTTTGGTGTCTTGATTCTTATTTGAGTTTAATAAGGTCATAATAGACCATTTACAATGTAATTGGAATCATTTTAGTTCATATGGTCATATTTTGCAATATTGTCAAAAGTTGTCATATGTAAAAGTGCAAAAATGCAAAATAGGGAAGACCAACAGTCATGGAGGTTCAAAAGTTGGTTTGAGTCAGTTGAATGAGTTATTTTTTCTTGGGAAAGTTTAAATATGCTGAAGAAACTCGAGGGAAGGTTGTTGTTGAAGATTTGATTGAAAGAATCAATAAGAAACTCTATTTTTTGTGTTTTTCAGTAAAATTTGTTGTTCCCAAGATTTGTACGGCCCCATACAGTTTCCTTCTAGTCTAAAGTGCATTGAACTTGGTAGATATATGTCTTAACTCCTTTTTTTCTTTGGTTTGGAAGGATTTCATCAGGTTGGGAGAATTTAAGAGGCTAAGTTCTATAGGCAGGTCTGTAAACCTTGTTTTGGGTTTTGAAGGTGTTCAAAATGTAAAAAATGCCCATTCCACCATTAGATTTTCCTATAACTTGGTGGAATGGGTGAGTTAGGGTAGGCTACAGGAGCAAGGAAGGTGTTTTGGTGGGTTTTGATTGCTGCCCTAAGTGCATTCTCATGAATTTTGGCTTGAATTTGATGGTTAGAGATTAGGGTTTGGTGAAAATGATTTGAGAAAGGATGGGAGATGGTTTGTTAAGTATATACAAGCTATATGGGGTGTGTTTGATGCATTGATAAGGTGAAAAGAGGTTGGGAATGTATAGTTTCAATAAACCCTCCTAAAACTAGTCTAAATGAGGGTTTTATGATTTGGTGACTTGGTGAGCCTATCTCCTGATAAAATTTGTTGAATTAGGGCTTGTGTATCCTGTTCAAGGTTCTTTAATAAAAATTTTATTCTACAAGAAGGTTTAGATAGGTGATGCTTTGTAAAAGTGGCCTAATTGGCCTAAGAGGGCAGCGTAGCAGCAATGTTTTAGAGGTGATGGTAAAAAGTGACCTTATGTTCTTTTGAGATATGTTTTGTAGGATTTTAGTGGGTGTCTGAAATGATGGATGGTTTATGGGTTTGAAAATTATTTTGCAAGATATGTTCAAGAAACTAGGTATGTAGACCTACAAAGGAAATTGAAAGGTTGTGTGAGAGAACAATCTAGGTAGGGTCTTGGTGATTGAAAGTTTTGTTCAAACACTTTGAATTGTGATATTTGGAAGGTTTCCTCCCCTACTTTGCATCAATTGGTATCAGAGCATAGGTGTTAGATATTTTGAGGGTGAAATTTGAAGTTTGGAGAAGGAAAAGTGGTGATTTGAAAAGACAAAATGCCTCCTAAAGGAAGTGCAGTACTTGCAAGAGAGATTAAGTTGTTAAAAGAGTCACAAGAAGAAATCTTAGCTAGATTTACAACATTAGAGACAAGTCAAAGAAGAAGAAAGGCCACTTAAGAGGAAAGTGACCAAGAGGAAGAGGAAGAGGGTGAGGATGAAAACCCTCCAAGTGGAAGAGTCTAGGGTAATGATTTGGATCCATATGAGAGAAGAATGGTGAAAATGCTCAAGGCTGTTAGAGGGGATGCTTCTAGTGAGAAAATAGATGCGCCAATGTATAATGGCAAGTTGGATGCTGAAGAGGTGTTAGAATGGATAGATGCACTAAATAATTACTTTGAATATAAGGAGGTTGCTAAAGATCAGAAGGTAAAGTTTGCAAAAACTAAGTTGAAAGGACCTTCTCTTACATGGTGGAACTATGTTTAAGAGGAAAGATTGAAGAAGGGGAAAAAAAGATTAGTTCATGGGATAGAATGGTAGCAAAGGTGAAAGCACAATTTTTTCCAAGTGATCATGCCATACAAACATTTAAGAAGTTTCCAAATTTTAAAGAAAAAAGACAAGGAAGAGGCAGAGGCAACACCAATAGAGGAAGAGGATCAAGGTAGACTTATGAAGAACAAGAAGATGCAAGCAAAAGCAAAGACCAAGTTGTTGATCAAAGAGGTGGATTCAGAGGTTTCAGAGGAAGATTTGGTGGAGGTAGAAGTTCAAGTTCATTTTTAGGTAGGTTCTATCATTGTAATCAGTTTGGCCATCTAACATTTAAGTGTTCAGAGAAACAAGCTTCTACTTCAAGTGGTGGTGATAAAAGAGTCCAATTGGTGCAAGAGGATGATTGTGAGAGCGTTCATTCTCCCAATCAACTTGCTACTTTAGAAGTTGGGGAATTATTGATGGTGAGAAGAACACTCCTGAAAACATCCAAGGAGAAGGAATCTACACAAAGGAGGACATTATTCAAGACCACCTGCAAATACAAAGGAAAGGTATGCAAGGTAGTGATAGACTATGGAAGCACTGATAATATGGTATCAAATGAAATGGTTGATAAACTGAAGTTAGAGAAAATTCCTCATGAAACACCATATAAAGTGTCTTGGTTGAATGATGTTCAGTCTATTTTGGTGAATAAACAATCTTTAGTTGAGTTTAGCATTGGTGGCTATAAGGACAAGATTCTTTGTGATGTTTTGACAATGGATTGTTGCCATTTATTGCTTGGAAGACCATGACAATTCGATAAACATGCCATATATGATGGAAGAGATAATACATATTAGATTGAGAAGGATGGAACCACTTTCACATTAACTCCATTGGTAGAGGATGCTAAAGCACAAGGTAAGGCAGAAAAAGTGATTATGTTAGGCAAGAAGGAGTTTGTAAAACTTGTGGAAGACAAACAAGAAGAGTTTGCAGTCACCAATGAAAAGGTAGATGCTAGGAAAATAAGTTTGAAGAATGATGCAATGTTAGAGGGAAAAGATAATGATTTGATGACCAAAACAGATCAAGAGAAGGTTGAGGATGAATTGGTTGAGGAAGTGCAAGATTGGCATGATAAGATTATGATAGGAACAATGCTTTGTTATGTGGTTTCAAAAGAGGTCAGTGGGCAAGTCAATTTCTGATAAGGTAGAGGTTTATAAACCTAATGGTACAAAGATTAATGGGGCAGAGAACTTGAGGACAGAGATGAAGGAAGAAGTTGGATTGAATCAAGGTGAAAGGAAAAGGCAAGTGAATGATTTCAAGTGTGCAACAGATTTAAGAAGAGGAAAGTCCAAGGGAAGAATGGAAAAGGTAAGTTTGCAGACATGAAGGTCAGTTTAGCATCAATGTCAGATGAGAGAAAGGTCAGAGGATATTCATCAGGTCAATTTACAAGGTTGGAGTAATAGCAAGATGGCAACAAGGTCAATGGTGAAAAGAATGATGCACACCTTCAGTACCTAACTCTGTGGAAAGGATTTCCAATGAAAGAGCTTTTGGAGATCAGAGACATGAAGTGATTAAGATGGACAAGCTGCAACTTAGTCCTCAAAGGGACTTGAGAACTTTTTCAGGCCAGGTGTATGGTGCAAGGGCACCAAGTCCATTTTGTGTAAATATGGTCTAAAGTTTTGGTTTTGGTGTGTTGATTCTTCTTTGAGTTTAATAAGGTCATAATAGACCCTTCACAATTTAATTGGATTCATTTTAGTTCATATGGTCATATTTTGCAATTTTGTCAAAAGTTGTCATATGTAAAAGTGTAAAATGCAAAATAGGGAAGACCAACAGTCATGGAGGTTCAAAAGTTGGTTTGAGTCGGTTGAATGAGTTAGTTTTTCTTGGGAAATTTTAAATATGTTGAAGAAACTTGAAGGAAGGTTGTTGTTGAAGATTTGATTGAAAGAATCAAATAAGAAATTCCATTTTTCTATGTTTTTTAGTAAAATCTGCTACTCCCAAGATCTGTATAGTATAGTTTTTTCAGTCTAAAGTACATTGAACTTGGTAGATATATGTGTTAATTCCATTTTTTTTGGGTTGGAAGTATTTCATTAGGTTAGGAGAATTTAAGAGGCTAAGTTCTACAGGCGGGTCTGTAAACCCTGTTTGGGGTTTTGAAGGTGTTCAAAATGCAATAAACACCCATTCCACCATTATATTTTCCTATAACTTGGTGGAATAGGTGAGTTAGGGTAGGGATAGATGTTAGGGTAGGCTGTAGGAGTAGGGAAGGTGTTTTGGTGGGTTTTGATTGTTGCCCTAGGTGCATTCTCATGAATTTTGGCTTGAATTTGATGGTTACAGATTAGAGTTTGGTGAAAATGCTTTGAGAAAGGATGGGATGTGGTTTGTTAAGCATGAGTAGTCTATATAGGGTGTGTTTGATGCATTGATAAGGTGAAAAGAGGCTGGGAATGTATAGTTTCAATAAACCCTTCTAAAACTAGTCTAAATGAGGGTTTTATGGTTTGGTGACTTGGTGGGCCTATCTCCTGATAAAATTTGTTGAATTAGGGATTTTCTAGCCTGGTCAAGGTTCTTCAATAAATTTTTGAGTCTGCAAGAAGGTTTAGATAGGTGATGCTTTGTAAAAGTGACCTAATTGGCCTAAGAGGGCAGCATAGCAACAATGTTTTACAGGTGATGGTCCAAAGTGACCTTATGTTTTTTTGAGATATGTTTTGTAGGAGTTTAATGGGCGTCTGAAATGATGAATGGTTTATGGGTTTGAAAATTATTTTGCAAGATATGTTCAAGAAACTAGGTTTGTATACCTACAAAGGAAATTGAAAGGTTGTGTGAGAAAACACCCTAGGTAGGGTCTTGGTGATTGAAATTTTTGTTCAAACACTTTGAATTGTGATATTTGGAAGGTTTCCTCCCTACTTTGCATCAAAAATGATCTTAAATATATGAACCACATGAGTGAATCACAAGGTCCAACAAGTGCTAAATTAGCTTGAGATTTGAAAGCACACATAGATTAGAGATAAGGTTTAGTGAATTATTTAGTAAAATATGTTTCACATTTCTTATAGAAGTTTCAAGCTAACATGTATGTACAAATTGTAATTATCCATGTTCAACAAAACTATATTTAAACTTCATAAAATCAAAAGGCATATCAAAATTAGATAATAAATTTATCAAATACAAAACTTTCATGTTGACCTTACTTAAGAGTTATTGATCAATCCACACTAGAGTTTCAAAAAAACTTCCTATACTAGAGATGAGGAGGGGTCCATTTCTTTGGAACTAAATGTGAACTTAAATAAGTGCATGCAAAGTAACATTATTTAATTGTGCCATTAAGGAGTTTTGGTGCAATGGAATGGAATTTGTGATGGTATAATTATGAGGTGAAGATAGAAAATATGCTTAGATCAAGAGAAGAATGGTGCATAAAATGATTTACATGTATATATACATTTAGTTGTGTCTCATAGTAAGGCATCAAAATGATATGAACATGTAATTCATGATAAGGCTCATATAATGTATGTAGTAGTTAACATAAGGATGAGCTCGAGCATGCATAGAAAATTGATAAGCATTAAGTGGAAAATATGATGCCTCATAAGTAGTTAAAAATGACGAATTATATATGGTATCAAAATAGATAGAAATCATAATGAAAATAAGAATAAAAGCATAGCTTGCGCACATAGAAGACATCATACGTATGTAGCATAGATCATGAATACTCATAATATATATGTGAATGAATTTTATCATATGAATACCCAAATTGGGAACATGAAATATATGAGCAATAATATTTAAGATAGATCTAGAATTCATTAAGGAAAATATGAGAGTGATGTATATGATAGATAAAGAGAGCATAAGTGCTAAATATAAAAATGATAATATATAATATAGACACCCAGGTACCACCTCTCTAGAATATATGAAATGTAGATATAGAATTGAGTAGGAAATATACTCAAGCTATTTAACTCATAGTACAATAGCTATGATAATATAAGTAATAGTTATGAGCATGTGTTTTCACCTAGCATGAAGAAATATTAAGAAGAAAGACATGTAATTGAAAAATAAGTAAATAAGAACAACAAGAAGGTAAATTGGATGATAAAATCTAGAAGAATAATGATCTAATGGATGGATGAAAGCTAGTGGTTCCACAAGTGGTACCTAAGAATAATTTTGTTTGATGATTTATGAGAACTAATATTGTGTATATTCATATATACTTATAGGATAGATCTAATTTGTGCTCTCATTTTTTATTTTATGGAAACTAGTATTTTGATTATATATTATTTGATAGGACCTCCCCACTTATTTCACCTTCTATATATTTCTTTTACATGATCATCCTCCCCACCTAAGAGACCATTTTTGGTTTCCTCCTCTTTCTTTGAACCATTTTCCTATGCCTTAATTTCTTTTTACCACTTTTTTCATTCTCCCACTAGAGAAACTCACTTACTTGATTCTAGAATCATTTCTCCCTTGTTTATGTTTACATTGCATTTATTTTTTTATCTTACACTGTCTCTTTATTTATATGTTATGGTTTGGCCTAAATTGAACTCATAGTGTTGTATCATGCTTTCTAGTGCTTATATAATAATTCTAGTTTGATACCATGCATTATGCATTTCTATTACATTGATATATCATTCATATTATAGTGTATAATTTTATCTTTTGCTACATAAATTATTTTGTAGATCTTACAAATTGACCTTATGGTGGTACATCATACCTTTCAATATCTCATAAGTTATGTTCTCTTATTTATATATCTTTTATACTTAAATATGTTTGTACATTAGGGAGCTTCAATGACTTCCCTTCCAATATATTGCACATTTATGTTTACATCTCTACATTGAGGGGGAATCATGCTTCCTCCTCATTTATATCTTGCACTATGGCTTGCCAAATAGCTTTGGCTTCATACCATCATTTAAATTCTTTATCACCACTAGTAAATTATTGCTTTACCTAAACCTTTGTGTGCTCATTCTTTTGAATGCTACATTAGAGGCATATGTGATAGCCCTAGTGTACTTGTAGAGGTTTTTTATTTGGTTTTTGAGGGCCACATCACTATTTTACATTGCCCATGCTTTAAGAAACCTTACCTCCTTTGTGTTATATCTAACACATATGTGTTTATCATGTGATATCAAAATAGTAACTAAAATGATAATATATACAATAGATATAAGTAATAATAGGTTTGACATAAATTTATTAAGGTGAACCCCTAAAAGGGAAATAATAGTATGAAATGTATGATAAGGTATTATAGTTTCTGATGTAAATGAAAAGTAATACTAGAAGCTTAGAGTTTTGGTAGCAGCAAAAATATAAGAGTAAGATTAATGGGATGTAATTATGAAATTAGTAACATGTGATAGAGTGGAAAGTAAAAGGGAAAAACTAGGGGATGGAGTTTGAGAATGAGAAATGCATGAGTAGACTTGTAAATTCATGATAAAATACATGATGAGTATTTGTTGAAACAAAGTGTAGGCATTCGTTAATTTAGTAACAATGCTCTTTAGTTTTCTATTCCCCTCTTTGTAAGGAAAGCTAAGGTGTGGAAACAACTATCCTAACGTCAAAACCTCAGGTAAGAATGTAGAGACACTTTTAAATTTTACAATTACAGTCCAATTAAGATGCACTTGAAAGAAATAACAGAAACAGAGTATTTGACAAACACATATGAACACCAGATTTACGTGGGAAAACCCTTACAGGAGAAAAACCCACCACACCAAGAGAAGTCACTTTGTATTACAGTAATAGAAATTACATACAGAGATCAGACTTATCTTTCTGATGTCAGTTTACAACAGCTTCCACAATGATCAACCTTGCTACAGAACATTCATGTTACAGTTTTCACATAATAGAACTCACACTGATACACATTGAACAATCCACCAAACATCCATTCACCGAACTAATCATCCAACCATCGAACCAGACAACATCAACAACTATAGAGTAAATCCATTCGCTTCCAGTCTGTCAAAATTCCTCTCAGTAACGACCGCAACAGTCCAACTACTAGCGGTTCCCATTCGGCTTCTCTGATTGGTTGAATACAAGCCACGTAGGTTAGTCTTCACTTGGTCAAAAGCTTCAATCTATGTTGGCATGTTGGTGAGACACTAACCGTGTCTCGCCGATGCCACAAAGCCAGCATTCGATATCACCAAGAGTTCATGCTATCGGCAAGATGTTATACCGAGTCCAGAAAACTATCGCTAAGACTTCCTCTTATCGCCAAGACCTTATACCGAAGTTCATCACATGTATCGCTATCGCCAAGACTTATCGCTATCGGTGAAACATCATACCAAAGCTCCAAAAGTCACATAGACAATAGAATTCCATTCGGTGAGACAATCGTCTTTCGCCAAGACATCACACCGATGTTCACAAGGTATTCCAAAGTGTTCAACAGTCGGCAAGACTTATTGTCCTTCGCTGAGAGATCATACCGAGTTCTTTATGTTACTTCGAAGTTTTCATCATTCGGCAAGACTTATCTCCATTGCTAAGACTTCACACCAAAACCTTTTGTGCTACCCCGAGTGTATACCTTCAGTGAGACATTCCTTGTCGATATGAGTCATACCGAACATCCAAGACTCACCCCGAAGACTTCAAACTAAACGCTGTCGGCGAGACATCCATATCAGTAAGACTTCTTACCGAGCCACCATATGTTACTCCGATGACTCCATGTGTAATGCCCTGTCGGTGAGACTTTGGCTATCGTTGGGACTTCACACCGAAGCAAGCCTTTCGGCCAAGGGTCTCCCCGATATACGATAAGAATGTCCTGTCGGCCAGAGATCTCCACTCGGCAGAGGGTTACAACAACTGCCACAAGTCACAGTGATAGGCTCCTTCGGCATGACTGAAACATTGTCTTGGCAACCTATACAAACCACAAGGTCCAAAGTTGCTAGTTGGCCAGACTCAAAGCATGTCACACCGACTTGGCTCTCTTAGAGGTTTCAGCCTGTGGGATTGAGGCATATATTTCCAACACTCTTTATTGTAGGAAATTTCATCTTCACTTTTTTTTATTCTTATTATTTCCAAATCATCTCCACACCTAAAAATTAGAACCTTTGTTTAATCCACACATTTATGCTACTAAACTTAAAATCTAGCATCTAATATTCACCACACTACATGGTCTATTTGTTGATGTCTAGTAAAAACCCCAAATATTATTTGTGCAAATGAAAAAAATGAGAATTCAATACCCATCCTAGATTGAATACTCACAACAATTGACTACTTTCTCCCCTTCTTTGATGGAGTACAATACTACCACTTTTTCTTAAGATATTTGATGAAAAGGTCTATGATTTTGTAATTGTTTAAACATTCTTAATTATTTTGTTCACTATTATAGCAATTCTGAAATATGTTCATTTCACCCTTTTAAATTTAGAGTACAAAAAAAAATGCTATATATGTAACACACATTTTTCATTTTTAGGCATGTTTGTAAGGGGTGGGACACTAAATAGGCACTGCATTCTTCAAGGTTCATTTTGTGTGCTCTAAGTTTCTTAAACTATTTCAAATATCACATATCACACTCAGTTTCTTACAGTGAATGTTGCCATGACTGAATAGGTACTACATTCTTTAGGGTTTATTACAATGAACACCACCATGATTGAAAGATATGCAAAAAATGGATTTGTTGAAAAAGATTTAGAAAATTTCAAGAAAATGCAATTCACCAACCTGGAAGTTGATGCAGTGGAGGGTGATGCTCATCATTGAAGGTGGTGAGGTCATCACTGAAGGTGGTGGGGTCATCACCGAAGATCGCCTGGAGGAGGTTTAGATGTGGGTTCACCACTGAGAAAATGACAATTGAAATTGAATGATAGAGAAATGTTTTAGATTAAAAAAACCCTAATTCATGGGTTCGATCGAACCAACCTTCACTCAAACCCTATTTTGTAATTGAAAAATAAACAATATTCAAGGATTCGCCTGAACTGGGTGGTTTGCTCGAACTAAAGGTTCAAGAAAGCCCTAAAAAATGTTCGCTCGAACCCATCAGTTCAAGCAAACCACTTAAAATTGTAAACCTGACGAAAAATCTCTTTTCCTTCCTCAAATAAATTTTAAACCACTATTGTGGTTGCACCTTGATGCTATTGCAATATATTATGCTTCTACAATAGATAATGACACTGAATCCTACTTCTTACTTAGCCATGATACCAACCTTCTTACAAGAAAGAAAGCACCACCAATTTTACTTTTCTTGTCATCTACACATACAACCCAATTTGCATCTGTGTATGCACTCAAGGAGAAGTCAATATCCCTAGGATACCACAAACCATAATCTAGAGTGCCCTTCAAATATTTGAATATCCTCTTCACTACTGCAACATGAGATTCTCTAGGATCTTCTTGAAATCTAGCCACAAGAAAAACTAAATGTATGATATCTGGTCTAGTAGTAGTGAGGTGTAATAGTCCACCAAAAATTGATCTATACTTTCTCAAATCTATCTTAGGAGAATCATCATTCTTTCTCAACTTACAAATAATAACCATAGGAGTACATACTGGTTTAGAGTCATCCATTCCAAACTTCTTCAACATTTCCTTAACCAAAAATTGATCTATACTTTCTCAAATCTATCTTAGGAGAATCATCATTCTTTCTCAACTTACAACTAATAACCATAGGAGTACATACTGGTTTAGAGTCATCCATTCCAAACTTCTTCAACATTTCCTTAACATACTTAGATTGTGATATGAATATACCTTTCTTTGATTGACCGATCTGTGAACCAGAGAAGAAATTCATCTCCCCACACATTGACATTTCAAATTCTTTTTGCATTTCCTCTACAATCCTTTTGCACATACCTTCTTTCCTTTGAAGATTATGTCATCAACATATACTAGCACAATTAATATTTATTCTCTTTCAACTTTAAAATACAAATTTCTATTTGTAATACCTTTTATGAATCCTTGATGCAACAAGTACTTATCTAACCTTGCATACCAAGCTCTAGGAGCTTGCTTTAATCCATACAATGCTTTCTTCAATTTGCAAACCATATTTGTATCTTCTTACAACTGAAAACCTTTTTTTTTTCAATGTATACCTCTTCTTCTAACTCACCATTCAAGAATGCAAACTTCACATCCATTTGATATACTTTGAAATCTTTATGTGCTACAAAAGCTAAAAACATCCTGATAGCTTCCATTCTTGCAACTAGAGCAAAATTTTCCTCAAAATATATACTTTTAACCTATGAGTAACCTTTACACACAAGTCTAGCCTTGTTCCTGACAACTTTTCCATCTTCGTTCAACTCGTTTTGGAATACCGACTTGGTACCAATCGCATTCTTATTTTTCGGTCTTGGGACCAATTCCCAAGTTAAATTCTTCTCTATATGTTCTAACTCTTCATTTATTGATTTTCTCCAATTCTCATATTTGCATGCCTCAATCCCTATTTTTGGTTCCACCTCAAAAAGTAAACAAAAATTTACTTGTTCTTCTATCATAATAGCTTTTCTTCTTGTCATCACACCTTTTCTCTTATCTCCAATGATCTAATCTTCTAAATGATTCTTCTACACATACTTAGGAGTCTTAGGATTCTTTTCCAGAGCTTCTTCCTCTTCAACTATCAACACTTTTCCTTTATCTTCATACTTTTCTTCTTCACTGCAAGGGGATTCATCAGATTCATATTCTTCTATCAGTACTAAACTTTGATGTGGTTCTTCATCCACTTTTAACACTTGCACTCTCAACATTCTTCTTCAACCTTTTATTGTAACACCTATAGACCTTTCTTCTTGTCGAGTATCCAAGGAAGATTCCTTCATCAGATCTTGCATCAAACTTTCCTAAGTTTTCTTCATCCCTTTTGATATAACACTTGCTTCCAAAAACTCAAAAATATTTCACAGTAGGAGTTTTACCAGACCATCTCATAGGGAGTCTTTGAATTTTTCGCTCTTGCTTGACCTCTATTAATAATGTAGATTGCAATATGAATTGCTTCTCTCCAATAGACATCTAGAAGATTATCCTCCATCATTGTCCTAGCTTCTTCCTAAAATATTCTATTTTTGAAGTAAACTCACCACCTCTATCAAATCTCAAACATTTTATTTTCAAATTCATTTCATTCTCAACCATAGCCTTAAATGCTTTAAATTTTTCTAGAGCTTCTAATTTTTCTTTGAGAAATGTAATCCAAGCCATTCTAGAATAATCATCAATTAATAACATGAAATACTTGTTGCCACATGAGCTTCTAATTGTGGTAGGTCCACATAGATATGTATGCACTAACTCCAAGGGACCTATGGTAGAGTATTCTTTTGTCTTGAATCTTGTCTTTGTTTGCTTTCCAACTTGACATTCTTTGTAGGTTGCATTGATAGGCTTTGTAATCTTTGGAAAATATCTCACAACACCAGTAGAACTTATTCTTACTAGGCTATCAAAATTAATGTGAACCATTATTTTATGCCATATCCAACTTTCATTAGTTTGAGACATAAATCACTTTTCACCACTACCTTTGAGTTGATAGACATTACCTCCTATCCTTGTTCTAGCAGCAACCAGAGTACCGAAGCTTCCATTTCTAATTTCACAACCACCATTCTAAAATACAAGATTATATCCTTTGCTATGCATTTTCCTACACTTAGAAGATTATTTCAGAGACCCTTGACATAAAGAACATCATCCATATTATGCTTTCCATCAAAACTAAATGAACCTTTTCCACATATCTTAGTAGATGTATCATCACCAAACTTAACAAGACCACCATCATACTTTTCAATCTTAACAAACTTAATCTTATCACCTACCATATGATTTGAGCATCTACCATTAATGATCCAGTAGTTCTTCTCCTCTCTAGCATGAAAATCAACCAACATAGTTCCTTAAATGTTATGACATGTTTCTCGAGTACTTTCCTTCACACATATTTCAAGACTAGTAGAATTAGTTCCAACATTTAAATCCATGAACAAGCATTCATCACTTCCTTCATTCGGATAATTTGATTCTTCATCATCAGATACACCAGTTTCCTTTTCAACATAATAACTCTTTTTGACAAATTCACCCTTATGATCCTTTTGTTTGTCGTTAGCAACTTTGATCAAACATTTAGATGCATACTGACCTATTTTTCCACAATTGAAAAATTTGAAAGGTAGCTTACCTTTGTTTTTTCTGGTAACCTTTTTCAATCTCCACACAAATTTTTCTTGCACCTCATCAAGATCATATGGATCTAATCCATCATCATTTTCCACTTTGGAGACTTTGAAAGTAGTTTCTTTGTTTGTAGCATCTTGACCAAACTCTCTCATTTCAAAATAATTTAAAGCACCAAACATCTAATCTCTAGAATAATTATCCAAATTATGAGATTCCTCAATAGTAGAAACTTTAGAACTATAAGCTTTAGGCAGAGTTCTTAATACCTTTTTCACAACTTTTCTTTCATCCAACTTTCCGCCAAGACCATTGATGGAATTGATAACTTCATCAACTCTGAGCATGTAGGTAGTAATATATTCATCTTCAGACATCCTTAGGGTTTCAAATTTGGCTTTGTAATTATACACCTTCGCTTCTTTGGCCTTGTCATCTCCTTCATAGATACCTTCTAGCTTTGTCCAGATATCTTTAGCAAACTTCATACTTATCACCTTTCTAAGGTTTGAATCAAAAAGACCACTCAGAGATTGCATTCCTTGCTTTGCCATTTTTTTCATAATCCTTAATCTCATCATCACTTTTCAGGCCATTTGTAGGCATAGTATAACCTTTTTCAACTGACTACCAAAAACCAAATCCAAGAGAAACCATAAAGGACTCCATCCTAGCTTTCTAGTAGGTAAAATTTGGTCCATCAAACAAAGGAGCTTTAACACCTTTCATATGTGTCATCTAGATCTACCTCAAGTAGTTCAACTTCCTCCTAGGAACCACAACTTTGATACCAATTATTAGATGTACAAGACAATTGAGAGGGGGGTGAATTAGTTGTATACTTTAAAACATCAAAAACCCTCATTAACATTCATATCTACATTAGCCCTTAAACCCTTAACAACCATTAAACCCTTATCATGCATTAGCAGAATGTAAACATATGAAATGGTAATGCAAACACATAAGAACACTATATTTACATGGAAAACCAAAGTATGGAAAAACCATGGTGAGGATTAGCTCACTAATATATGAATTGTAACACCGAATACAATAAGTCTCACTGCTAAGGGCTCACTACCTAGAGATATAAAGAAAGGCTCACTATCGATGGCTCACTATGAAAGGACTCACTATCCAAAAGAAAGAAGAATAGAAGAAGGGATGGCTCGCTACCAATTTGAACTTCTAACAATGTTTCTCTCATATGTCGAAAGTATAGTTCCATTGAAGCACAAAAACCTCATCAAACAAATTGAAATGTAGACACCTTCTGCTCACTACATCTAGAAGTCACAGGCATTAAGGCTCACACTCAGATCATCACACTTGATTATATTCACATATTTCACATCACACACTCTGATCTTAATCCACACAACAATTCTCCTTACATTTATACCTTCTATGACATAAAACAATCTCAATTAGGTCAGCCTTAAGGAAACGTATGCACCTCAACCATGCAACACCAAATAGGTCAGAACCAAACACTTCCACAATATAAATAATTGAAGCAAAACCATGAAACTACTCCAAACAACAATTATCCTCTGCAATTAGCGCTATCACACCAAGTTGGAAAAACCTACACTAACACTAACAACTAACTCCAAACACACCTCTCAAGGTCTAAAAACATCTCGTGGACCACATAGAAACATTCCACAACATCTTATAATATTCCACATCATCAGAACATTCGCCACAACTTTTGCAACCACCTGAAACTTAAGAACACCTTCATTTTGTGCAACCAAACATACTGGCACAGACATTCAACATACCAGACAACTTTGTGAAACAAATCAGCACTTGAAACTTCAAGGGAAGGTAGATACAAATGAATAGGTATGTTCCCAGGTCTACAACACCAAAACCTTCACTACAAAGAAATGCAGAGCAACCTCAATTCTCTATGATGCCCTATTTTTTCGAACATACTGTCAAACACATCTTCCACTATAGTATGATCTAGAACCTAAAACTTTGTATATGAAACCTCTAAACACCTCTAATCATCACATCCAAAACACATGAGTATATCTTCAATTGTGAAGAAATGCAAAGAAAAACATTGAACACCACTCTATCATACTGAATTCTCTTTTGTTCAAATTTTCTCAAAAGAACTTGGAAACCAAGTGAGCCAACTTCATCAACAACATTACTAACATATCTACAACACATCTATAGCATCTGCAACATGTAACACTTTCCAACTACAACAATCTCCCCAAACACATGTCACACCAACAACTTTTGCAACTATACTGAAGTAGTGTTGAATGCACAAGACAACTAAGAGGGGGGTGAATCAGTTGTACCTTAAAACTTCAAAACCCTCATTAACATTCAAATCTATATTCATTCATTAAAACCTTAAACCTATTATGATGAATTAACATGAAAAGAAAATAACTAGAACTAAAACAACTTAACACCATGCACAAGAGAACACCAGATTTATGTGGAAAAAATAAGAAGGGAAAAACCATGGTGAGGATTATCTCACAATATAAGTAATATCAACACTAACTACAATAGAGATCATTGTCAGAGGGATCACTACCCAAAGAAAGAAAATATCATTGCCAAAAGGCTCACTTCCAGAATAGAGAAGAAGATAGAGAAATAATGTTACATAGAGAAAAGCATCTCAATGCAACAGAGAATCCACCACAATGACATCAACACCTTCACAACATGACTAAATATTTGTAGACACCTTCTATTCACTGTATCTAGTAATCTAACACATGAAATTTCACACTGCACTTCACAATTTTGCACTCTACAACTTTGTAATTCACATCATTTGCATCTATCTTAACATCCTTCATCAACACAACTCTTATTTATAACGTCTTCAACCTTGAAACCTTTTCCAAGGTCGGCTATGCACCTAAAACGTGCAAATTTAAATTAGGTCACTGCCAAAACACTTCCATGGAAAGTAGAAGTGAAAGCACACCACATCACACCTTAGGTTGGACCCAAATCAACAACACCATGCCACAACATGCTTCAACAAATAATAATTATCCATCACAAGTAGTGTAAACACAAGGTCAGTCGTTACCCATGCAAACACCATTAAACTTTTAAGTACATGCTTCCTCAAACCCAAGGACAAATTGCAAACCTCACACCATGCTTGATCATGATCTAGAATATTCCATGAACACCCTGAAATCCAACAAACTCCTTCGCAACAACTTCCACCTGAAGAGTGAACACACCCAGTACACTCAGACAACTCTGTTATACATTGTTACTTGAGAAACCATCTTCTGAAGCACCAAACCTCAAACCACCTTGATTGAACAATGATATTGACACAATCAACACATCCTCAAAACCACAAGACCTAAAACCATTCTGTGAAGAAATGAGGAGCAAAGACATTTCTCTTAGACACCTCTACAATACATAGTCACACACTGGTGAACAACACTTCTTTTGTACATCGATCCAGCACACCAACTCTTGAATATAACACCTCTAAACTACTCTCGCCAGCATATCTGAATCGCATAAGTAGATCTTCAACCTAGAAGAAATGTGGAGCAACAAAATAACACACCTCTATAACTCAAAGCACCACTACAACACATTGTTTCCTCTTTTTATCAAATTTTCTCAAAAGCACTTGGAAACCAAGCACCAAAGACACATCCCCATCATCTTCAGTACTTCCTCATCCATAGATAGAAGCTTACCAAAGCAACACTAGAGTTTGACATTGGTAGCTTTACTAATGACAACATAATGCAACTAATCAAAGCATGGAAAACATCAACTTCTCATACTCTTGCAACAATCTCATTCAATGATAGACATCAATGACAACATTAACTGCTCATACTTGCAACAAGTAAGACATCAATGACAACACTAGCATGTGTTGACATCAATACCAACAATCTTAGGCACATCACCATTACCAATAGCATTCCACTAATTTCTTTATACAAGGGGTTGACATCAATGACAATAGCCAAGAAACTCACAAACAACTCAAGCTTCTAGCATCTCCAAACTTTCAACAAAAGTTAAGCAAGAAAAACTGCAAACTCATAGAGGTAAATTTGAGGCTCTAAGGATGAAAGATGATGAGAATATTGCTGCCTACATGCTCAGAGTAGATGAAATAGTGAATTCAATCAAAGGTCTCGAAGAAGAAATAGAAGAAAAAGTGGTTGTAAATAAAAATTTGAGATCTTTACCTTAAAAATATGATTCAAAAGTCTTTGCAATAGAAGAAGCTAAAGATCTAGATATGTTCTCTATGGATGAGTTGTTTGCATATTTAACAACATATGAAATGAGAAGTGAAAGTTCAAGTTCAATTAAGAAAGAAGCATCATTTAAGGTTTCAAAATTCAAGAGGAGTGAAGAAGAATAAGAGTCAATTACCAATTCAAGTGAAGAAGAAGAAAATTTTGTTAGAAATTTGAAGAAAGGTTCTAGAAAATACAAATGTAAACTACCTTTCAAATGTTTCAATTGTGGAAAATTGGTCATTTTGCATTTAAATGTCCCTTTGATGGTAGTGAAAAGGAAGATAGCTCTAGACAAAAAGCTTCTAAGTATTAGAAAATTAACTTTAGTAAAAAGAAGTCTTTATGTAAATGAAGAAATCATTTCTTTTGATGATTGTTCATCAGTAAGTGAAAAAGGTGAAACTTTGTTTATGGCTGTTGAAATCAAAGAAAAAAAAATATTCTTGTAGAAGAATGTGAATATTCCAATGAGGAAGAAGAAGGTGAATTTGACTTGGAAGGTGAACTAATCTTTGCTTTAGCTGATCTAAAATATGAAAGGAAACAAAATGAAAAATACAAATTGAGAATTGAAGAAGATGAAAAGCTTGTAGTAGACTTGAAGTTGCAACTAGCATAATCTAAGAGGATAGAAGAAGTTACTAATTTGAATTTCAAAAATAAATTAAAAGAATGTCAAAATTTAGAGGCTGCAGTTGTATCTCTAAGAAAAGAATTAGAGAAAGTAAATACAAAATTTAATATAAGCCTCAAGTTTGGAAAAAGTTTTGAAATTATTGATGGTATGATTGATAATCAAAAATCCATCTTCAACAATTTTTTTGGTCTAGGTCATGTTGAAAAGGTTGATGTATCTATGAAGAAAGAGGAGTCAAGATCCATGTCTTACAAAATAGAGGAAACTAAGAAGACAACAAATTCTAAAGGTCAAGTTGAAAAGTTTCCTACATCAATGAAGTTTGGAAGTCTCATGAAGAACAAGAGATCTAAAGATACAAGAAAGAAGGATGATGAATTCATTGAAGTCTATAATCCACAAAAGACAATCTGCAAAAAAATCAGTTTTGATGATGTCTTTTTTGGTTATTGTTATTTATGTAATCAATATGAGCATAAAACATTAAACTACAAAATCAAATGTAGAAGAGATGGCAGGCATGACTTTTTTAGGAAAAACTACTTGTCCCTTTAGTTGGTATGAATGTTATATGCTATAATTGTCATAACTATGGACACATTGCCAAGTTTCATAGAAGTGTGTTTATGCAGTCCTCTAGAAAGGAGAAAAAGAGATTTACTTCAAGGTAGGATAGATCAACACATATTGTTGTAAGGAAACAAACTAGATTTGCACCTTCTGCTCAAAAGAAAGAACGATCAAGGTGGTGGATAGAGAAAAATACTAAGAAGAAGAGTGAAAAGTCTATGATAGCTCAAGCAACTTTCCATGTTAAAGGACAAGATAATACTTGGGTTATAGACAGTCGCTGATCTAGTCATATGTCTAGAGATAAAAGCAAATTCATCAATTTGGAAAAGTGGAATGGTGGTTTTGAAAAGTTTGGTGATAACACCATTGCCAAGATAGCATGGAAAGGCACATTGTGTGTGATTGGAAAGACTAATGCTCATGATGTGTTGTATGTAAACAGATTACAACATAACTTGCTTAGTGTCAGCTAGATGTGTGATAAAGGGTATAACTTGTTATTTCATGCTAGTGGATGTGAGATAAGAAAAGCTAGCTCTAGTAAACTTGTTGTTGAGGAAAATAGAGCAAGCAACAATCTATATTATTTGAAAGAGGTGAAAATTAGAAGATGTTTGCTAGGGAAAATTGATGAGAGTTGGTTATGGCACAACAGGTTAGGCCACATCATTTTTTATCATCTTGTGAAGGTCAAGAAAAAGAATGCAATCAAACATATGTCTAACATTAGTAAGCCAAAAAATACCTTCTATAAAGAATGCCAAGAAGGGAAACAAACAAGGGTCAAATTCAAGAAAAAGTAGCATTCAACTTCAAAACCCTTGGATTTGATACATACATATCTATGTGGAGTGTGGACCAACCAAAACCAAAAGCATAAATGGAGAAAGGTATTTCATGTTGTTAATATATGATTATTCAAGAATGACATGGGTAAATTTTCTTAAAGATAAATCTCAAGCTTTAGAAAGATTCAAAATATTTAGATCCATAGTTAAGAATGAGATTGGTGCAAGGACAAAATGCCTAAGATCTGACCGAGGTGGAGAGTTTACCTCGAATGAGTTTAATGAGATTGTGAAAAACATGGTATTAGAAGAAAACTCTCAGAAACCACAACAAAATGGAGTTTTTGACAAAAAAAATAGTACATGATATGGCCAAAACGATGTTGAATGAGGCAAAGTTATTTGGTAGATTTTGGAAGGAGTGATGCAGGAGCATCCATTTGGGTGCATTTGTTGCCATTTGGGAAAATTTTGGTTTTGGGTTGATTAGGCTTGTTTTGGGTCAATAAGGTCAATTTGGACCATTTAAGACCATTTGAGGTCATATTGGATTAGTTTTGGGTGATTAGGTGCAAATTTGTCAAAAAATGCAAAAGTTGTCAAAAGTTGCAAAAAACTTATCAATGTTGTCAATGCAATTTTGTAAAGTTAGTTAATGGAAATTGGGTGTCAGTTTGGATAGTTTTGGGAGGTTGTAATCTGATAAATATTACATGTAAACTCGAGCACCAGGGTTGGTAAAGAGATGGAATGAAAAATGAACATTTTGGAAGCATTTCCTTGTGTTTTCCATGGTGTAACAGACTATAAATTGGATTGTACGACCTTGTAATATATAGTACGACCCTACAAGTTATTGGAAAATTTAAATAATGTTGTTATCTTTCTAATGCTTTTTTTAGTGAATTTCATCATGTTTTGCAAAAGTTATGATAAAAATAGTGATTGTCATGTACAAATTTTCACTATTTTTTGCCTAAAAAACCTCTTTTGTATGGATTGTACGGCCCAATATAGTCAAGGGCAGGCATGGGGATGATGAAGCTATGAAATACATAACTTTTGGTTTTTTTTGGAGTTTTTCATTAATTTTTGCAAAACTTATAGCCATTTTTGTATTGATAGGTCCAAACCCTACCTAGGGTTTCCATAAAGCAAGAATAAATCATGGGCAAAGTTTCCAAAGTTGAAAAATCATGAAACTTGATGGAAAGCTTTGTCCCATGACTTCCCACAATTTTGGAGGAGTTGTGAGGGTATGTGTTCAAAAATTGCATAAAATATGTCATAAAACCTAGTTACATGTGTGTTTAATGGATTCCTTGCATTGTTTGATCATGAATGGGTAGTAGATCATTGAAATGTGTTGTGAGATATTAGAACAATCATGTGCTTCAATTTTTGTTTTATTTCTTCATTTTTGGGTGATCCAGGTGGATCTCGAGGACCTCAAAATTTAACCAGCTCAAAATCTCCCAGAACTAGCATCAATGCATAAAGCTCATGAAGATGAACCCAACACAACTTGTTTTGCATAAAACGGAGTTCATATGTGTGAGTTATGTTTGGTCAAAGTTTTAGTCAAATGATGATGTCAGCATGTGACATGGCAATTGACTAGATGGTGATGTGGAAATTGCAGGTGATGTGGCAAAAATCTCATAAAAATTCACGTACCATGCTTTATTTTTGAAAATAAAGTGTGGAGGCTTATTTTATCTCACAAAAATCCATTTGGTGGGATCGGATTTTGTGGGATTAGTGGATTTGGTGGGATTAAAACAAAATCTCATAAAAATTTTAAAAAAAACAAAGATTAACCCCTTTAATAAATGAATAAGCCCAAATTTATAACCTTTAATGGTTATTAAATAAATGAATAAAAACAAATACCCAAAACAATATAGCCCGTAAATGGAGAAATGACAAGGGCATTATAAACAAATTAAAAATGGGTTTTAAAAGGGTTATTATTTTTTGTAAACGAAGGGTATTTGTTGGTAATTTTTTATTTTATTTAATATGGCAGTTTTTGGCCTTTTTAGCCAAAATTATGTATAAAAGGGGGGTAGGAGTGTGAGTTTGGCAATTCAGAGGTTCTGAGAGTTTTGTGAGCTAAGTGGTCTCTTGTATGGAGAGATAAAAACTTAGTGAGTCTTTTGAGAGAATTATGAGTAGTCTCTTAGAAGAATAGGAAGAGATAAAAACTCATTGTTTTCTTTGAGAGATTTTGTATGACTTTAAAAGTCGATTGTAAAGGCTTGATGCCTCATGTTTTGTACTCTTGTTGAGAGAGTGAGTTGCAGTTTTATTAATTGATAACATTGTGAAGGTGACAAAGGAGTTAGGCACGGACATGTTGCCAGATAGATCATGTCATTGCAGTGTGGAAGTGGGAAGAGCCTAAAGTGCAACAATCTTCCTTGGTAGCAGATTGTAACTCAGAGAAAGACAATGGTGATGTAAAAGTAGTTGCATCATAATAATGGCATCGATCACGCATATTTGCAGATCCAGAGACGTAGCTAGAATCTGGTGAACTCTGTTATCAAATATTTTCTCTCTTTTTTCTTGGTGCATGATATTGTGAGCTTCTTTACTTTCCTACATTTTATGTGTATTTTCTCTTTCACAAGCAATGTCAGTTTTGATCTTAAATTAAATTTGTATCCTAGTGAATCTAACAGTTGTTAAGTGATTCATAGTAAGGATTTTATGGATCATTGGGTGTCATAGGCTATAGGAGCAAGTTGTATAAGGTGAGAAAAAATGCACATTTGCATCATTTGCATTGGACCATTGTTTGGAATGTGTCAAGTTTGTTGTGAGTGACTCTTTTATCTGCATCAAGGAGGAAGTCCATATTGTAGTTTATATTATTAATATGGGGAAGCTAAGAGTGAATCATGATAAAACTTTGTATGAACTATGGAAGGGAAAACTTGTTTCTGTGAAATATTTCAGGATATTTGGGAGCAATTGTTCAATAAAGAGAGATAAAGATAACTTAAGCAAGTTTGATACAAAAGCAGATGAAGGCATTTTTCTAGGTTATTCAACTAAGAACAAGGTTTATAAATGTTACAATAAAAGGTTTCAGAAGATAGTTAAAAGTGCACATGTAAGAGTAGATGAAGATCTATCTCAGTTGTCACAAAAAGATAACATATATTCAAATGATTTTGGTGATGCTAGTGAAGAAGATGAATAGGCTGCTACTAAAGAGGAGTTACCAAAAGATGAAATTTCCAAAGAAGAATATGATGCTACTAAAGAGGGACAATCAAGAAAAAATTCAAAATCTCTACCCAAGTATGTTAAAAGAAACCATTCCAAAAATGAGATTATTAGAAGAAAAATTGATGGTGTCGTGACAAGGAGAAATCTAGCAAACCAAGAACAGGTAAACTATTCTTTATTTTCTAAACTAGAACCCAAATCTTATGAAGAAGCTAGTAAGGATGAGAGTTGGGTTAAGGCCATGAAAGAAGAAATCAGTCAAATAGAGAAAAATCAGACTTGGGAACTTGTTCACATAGATGTTGATAAGAATTTCGTAGGCACAAAATGGGTGTTTAGAACTAAACTAAATGAAGATGGGAAGATAACTAGAAAAAAATATAGATTAGTTTGCAAGGGTTATGCTCAAATTGAAGGCATAGATTTTGAAGAAACATTTACACCTGTGGCTAGGATTGAAGCCATTAGAATGTTTCTTGCATATTTAATTTATAAAAACTTCAAGGTGTATCAGATGGGCTTAAAGTCTGCATTTCTCAATGGCTATCTAGAAGAGGAAGTCTATATAGAGCAACCTAAAGGATTCAAGTTAATTGATGAAAAATACTATGTATGCAGATTGAAAAAGGCTTTATATGGATTAAAACAAGCCCCTAGGGTTTGGTACTCTAGGTTGGACAATTATCTTCAATAGCAAGGCTACAAAACAGGGATAATTCATAGCAATTTGTATTTCAAGTGTGAAGGTAAGCATATGTTGATTGTTATTGTTTATGTCGATGGTATAATATATGGTGGTAATAGAGATAAGATGTGCAAATATTTTTCTAGCTCAATACAAAAAGAGTTTGAGATGTACTTGTTAGGTGACTTAAAAAATTCCTTGGTTTATAAGTGCATAAATTAGAAATAGGGATTTTCATTTCTCAAACCAAGTACGTGAAATAAATTTTGAAGAAATTTAAAATGGAGGATTGCAAGCCTATCAATACACCTATGGTCATTGGGTGTAAACTCACCAAAGATGATGAATCTATTGTAGTAGATCAAAAGTTGTATAGATCTATGATAGGAAGTCTCTCATATCTTACAAAAACAAGGCATGATATCATCCAAGTTGTTTGCATGGTTGATAGATTTCAAGATGATCCTAAGGAGACACATGTTAAAGTTGTGAAAAGGATATTTTGGTATTTGAAGAGTACTTTAGACTATGGCTTGTGGTATTCAGTTGGTAATGACTTCACTTTGACTGCATACACAGATGTGGATGTGGATTGGGTTGGTTGTGTAGACAATAGAAAGAGCACTAGTGGCGATGCATTCTTTCTTGGTGGTAATTTAGTTGCTTGGTTGAGCAAGAAAAAAGAGTCAATTTCATTGTTGATAGCAGAGACAAAATATATTATAGTTGTCTCATGTTGCACTCAATTCTTATGGATGAAACAAACTTTGCAAGATATCCAGGTTGAGTTTGATGAGCCCATCAATATGTTTTACAATAATACAAGTGCTATCAATATATCCAATAATTTTTTCATGCATTCTAGAACCAAACATATATCAATCAAATATCATTTTATTCAAGAGAAAGTTGTTGCCCAGGAAGTCAAGATGACATGTTTCCACCAAAGAACAACTAGAAGATATATTTACAAAACCCCCTCCAAAGGAGTCATTTGAACAACTCAAGTAGAAGTTAGGAGTTTTTCCTTCTCCTATCTCTCCATGAATACAGAATGTATTCATCCATGGGGAGCATATCAGAGTATTCCTTTATTCTTGGTACTATAGTTGCTCTTTAGGTGCTAGTCCTTAGGGGAAGTTTTTTTTGTGAACCCCTTTGTAATTGATGTCAAAGGGGGAGAATAGTGTAGTTGGTGCATTAATATTGTAAGGGGGAGAATAGTGTTTTTGGAGAACAATGGGGAGAGGTTATGATAATGGTGTTTAGGGTTACGAGCATAAAGATCATTCAAGTGTTGTCATGTATATTTAGGTGTTGCCATTAATGACAAAGGGTGATATTGTTGGCATAATTGTCATTGATGTCAAGGGATGATGTCTCTGTGAACAAGGGATGATGTCTGTAAAATTGAAGCATAGGTTGAGGTCTACAAGTTGATGGCCAACAACTCTTTGCTCTATAGGATAGGGTTTTATCAAACTCCATTAAAACCTTGTGGCAGGTTTATTTCCTTAGATGTTATATTTTGATGTTGACCCACTTTCCTCAATGAGAAGTCACTCAAGTGACAACTTAATCCATCATCATTGTCATATTAACAACTTTTTTTTCTAGTGGTTATCAGTTCAAGTGGTATTTCATCTTATGGCATGCAAAGGAGACTAAAGTGCATGAACTTCAATTTTGATCCAACGATGCATGTTGATCCTACAAGATCAACCTTTATCACATGCTCACAAGGAAGAAAAGTAAAGGGTCTCTACCAGTGCGAGAGTGTGAAATCACACCATGTGTCAAACTATCACATGCTCGTAAGGAAGAAAAGTAAAGGGTCTTTGTCAGTGCGAGTGAGAAATTGCACCACGTGTTAGACTATCGAATGCTCGCAAGGAAGAAAATTAAAGGGTCTCTGTTGGTGTGAGTGTGAAATCACTCATGTCTGGTTGCAAGCAGTAAATATGAAGAATTGTCGACTGTGTTCAAGATGGAAAAGTTAATTTTGTGGCAAGTTCTTATTGGTTGAATACTATTCAATGGGCTAGTGTGTAAAGGTAAATTCAAATCAATGGTGCGTGATGAAGGAGAAGATCAGATGGCTATCACAATAGCACATAGAAATACTTGTTTCTTAATCATCAACTGTGAAGGTGCGATATGATTACATATGTCCATCAAGGTGGCGGGAAAGGTAAGATCAATGATTGATATTTAAAGTGAACAAACGGCTAATAAAATTTTGATGGTTAGTTACAAAAAAAAATTGATTTGACTGCATTTTATTTGCAAAATGGTGCAAAATCGTTCAAGTGACGGTTTTGATGGAATGCAAAGCAGATAGGGTTAATTGTAACTGTGGAAACAATTATTCTCTTGGGTTTGTCGATTCAGTTGGTAATTGTTAAAAACAGAATTTGTAACATGTATAGGGGATATATACACATTGAATTCGATTGCAAAAAATTGTTACTCAATTGAACATATTTTACATACAAGTAGTGTGCGAGAGTTTTCTACACAAAAGTGTGGAGATATTAAGTAAAAGAGAAACCGTGTTAATAAGAACATAGATTGCAAGGTGAATTGAGAGAATGTAGAAGATAGTGTTCATAATAACACCAGGCAGAGAAAGAGAACTTAGTATATGAATTGAAAAGGTGCATTTCAGGTTAGAGAAGAACCAATTTTTGCATATAATAACTTGTAATGGTTCATGTGTTGGTGCCTCAGAAAATTGGGATGGTGCTCAATTAGGTGTACAATGTATCTAAAGGTTGATGCCTCAAAACATTGTCTTGGGTGTTAATGTACCTGTAAGTTGGTGGTTACAAAACATCTGTAAAAACTCTTATTATGAGGTTGGATTTGAGTAGTAGACTCAAGCAACTTTCTCATTGTGGTTTTTCCCTTTTAGGATTTTCCATGTATATTTGGTGTTTTATTTGTTGGAAGAATGAAGAAGAACATCTAGTTGTACAACCTTTATGTTGTCATTGATGTCATCAAGCTATATGAGTTGCAACTACAAGATTAAGTCATTGTTTGATTTGGTATTCTGACCGGTATCTAAACTGGTATGCAATTATCATCCTTTGGTATTTTTGTCTGCAATCCTTTGTGGTTGTTTCTTGCTGTTTGCGGTTTTGGGAAATGGTTTATGGATGTTGGAAGCATGTATGTTCAGAATCTCACGTACACAGGTGCTCGTATGGCATATCGACATTATTCTGATGTTGCATTTTTGCTATTAGGTCTATCCCTAGCCAACCTAATATACTGTTGAAGTTGTAATGGATTAATTTTATGATGCAGATATGTGTGTGACCTATCTTTGGTCCATGTCAAAATGATGTAGTGTGCTATATGCTTGGATTTATTTTGGAAAGATTTTGTATATTCTTAAAGTCGACAGTTTATTTTTGGTGAATGAAGATTGCATCTAATTAGGCCAACTTAATTGATGCTTGCGGATGAATTAGATATATATGTGGGACAGTTTTGATAATTGTAGTGGGTGGTGTGTTGTGAATGTGAAGAAGTGCGAAGATGATGAAGTGTGTTAAGTCAATTTATTGAGCATCACCGGAACTGAATCAACACTTGTTAGGTGTACTCTTAGCAGTTCATTCTGGTTGTGAAGCCACTTTTTTTTTTGCAATCCTTTTTGTAGGTAGTGAGCCTTTGTTCCTAGACAGTGAGTCCTCTTTGTAAGCAATGAGTTTTTGTATTCGGACAGTGAGTCCTATTTTGGACAGTGAGCCTTTTGTATTCGGTTTTGGAACTACTTTATATTGTGAGTTAATCCTCACCGTGATTTTTCCCTTGTTGGGTTTTCCACATAAAATCTAGAGTTCATTGTGTTATTTTTTCTTTCTATTATCTGTATTTCATGTTCATACTTAATAATAGAATTGAGTGGTTCTAAATTTGTTAAGTGTTTGAGATTTTTGATTGAAGTTTTGTGACAATTGATTCACCCCCTCCCTCTCAATTGTCTTGCACCTTTCAACAATTGTTATCAAATCCTTGGTTCCTCGCAGAAGAGCTTAACAGCTTGAGGTAGATCCTGAAAGATTGAACAAATAGATGATAAAGAAGAACTTTGGGCTGCTCTTGAAGATCTTGACAAGGTTGAAAGTGAAAACAAAGATTTGAAAGAAAATATTGATGAGGCAAATGAATGCATCCATAAATTTAAAGAGCAATTGAAAAAATTCAAAGAAAGACATAGAGAAGTAAGTGAGCAATTAAAACAAGCAAATGAAGAGATCACCAGATTAAAAGTGCAAGTGGAGGAAAAGAAAAGAATTGAAGAATTTTTTAATACTATGGTGCAAAGCAAGATTGATGTATGCACAAAGCTTGAACAAGAAGTGGTGAACCTAAAAGTAGATCTGAAGAAAGCAAAACTCTGTGAAGATAATTTCAAGATAAGCTCCAATATGCTTGATGAGTTGATTGTGGGACAGAGATCTTCTAAAGACTAAGGTGGTCTAGGAAATGATACCGATGAAAGCTCCAAGGTTGTGGACAATCAAAAGATTCAAAATAAAGGTAAGCAGAAAATAAATCCAAGGAACTTTGCTAGAAGAGCGCTTGTCAGACAACCAAGTGCTCAAAGGTACCCATCTTTCAATGGTGTTTGCTTTTCATGTAATAAATTTGGTCATAGAGCAACAAAATGCAGAAGTAGAATGAATCATTTTTTTGGTCCGTTCTCTGGACAATCTTTTTCATGCAAGAAATTTGGACATAGAGCTACTGAATGCGTATCTCAGGTGAGGATGATTAGTTAGGTGATGATGAATAGTTTTAATGGAGGAAGAATGAATCAATCTTTTGCTAGCTATTTCTATATATGTAACAAGTTTGGACACAAAGAAAATCAATGCAGATCAAGGGTTAATGGAGGAAAAACTAATCAGAAAAGTGTTGTCTGTTATAATTGCAACAAATTGAGACATATTTCAAGAGTATGCAAAAGTAAAAAGGGAAAGCAGTTTGATCCAATAAAGCAGAACGACCCACTGAAGAAAATTGACAAGGAAGAGGTTAAGCAAGAAATGAATAGGATATGGAGGAAGAAAGAAGAGCTAGAGACAACAGATTTGTCTGTGCCCTCATCCAGTACAAACAATTCCTCTAGTAATTAGACCTAGCATGGTCTTAGGGGGAGCACTAATAGAAAATTGTACAAACCCTCTAGATGTATGGCATGTCAAATGTTGGCACGAAGATATGTTGTAAGAAATGGATAGGCAGAGGTTGTGAAAAGAAACCGGAAGAAAATGTGCAGCCATGTTCATTTGTGGAGCAAATTAGGGTTTCTCAGTGCATAGAAATAGGGTTTTTATCAGCTTTTTGAATTCTGTCGCATTTAATGCGAATTAGAGCAACACGATGGTGTATAAAGCGAAATTAATAAGCTATTTTTGATCACTTGTGCAATTGAAGAGTTTGAAAAACAACTTGGAGCAACCTTGAAGTGATCTTGAAGCGATTTGGAGAAATTCTGAGGTAATCAAGAGAAATCATTATGAATAATTAGGAATAAAAGATGAAAGTTTTCAAATTCATCTCTCAATCTACAAAAGAGGAGAGAAAAAGAAGAAGCACAAAGGAAGAGAGAATATTGAGAATGTCCAAATGTCGTTGGTCGAGGGTTATCCTTTTTGGTTTGGGTCTCTGCTTGTATGTTTGGTATTTTACTTTTTGAGTTCTCTACCAACAAGAGAGAATGTTAAGTGGGAATCCAACATCCTTGTCAGGAAGCAAGTTTACAAGTATTTGGAATCTACGGAGGATAAAGCAAGTGCATGCAAAACCTATTTCTCATCCCTGCAGATGACTCTGTGCTCCGATATGTTAGTGCCTAGTCAGTTTGAAGAGGGTTCCTCTTCTAGAAAGAAAGAGTTAGAAGTTGTCATTGGTGGGCCTCCTCCGGAATCTAAAAAGAGAAAAATTATCACAAAAGATGTCATCACTATCTCAAAAGAAGAGAAGAATGAAGAAGAGTCTTTTTCTAGATATGACTCCTTTGATCCAGAGGATATTTGGACAATGTTAGATAAAGATGATATGAAGAAGGTTGGTGAAATGTGGTGTGCCTGCTCTCCGATCAAAAGACTTAAAATTGATGATGTATTGATTGATTATTTGCTCCAAAAGGGTATTACAGTTTCAGAAGCATCTGACTCATTACTGGATGATCTAGTAGAAGTTATTGAAGAAAGAATATTGTTGGAAGGACCGGAAGGACATAATTTTAAAGTTGTGATTGAGAGAAGATGTGCCAAAGTCAAACAAATGTTATCCAAACACATTAATGAGACAAGAGAATGCATTAAGGAAATATCTGACATCTACAAGTATTGTCTTCAGTGGCCTGCAGTTGTTGACAATTTTAGAAGCAAAATTGAAGCCATTGAATCTGAGATAAATAGTATTGGAAAGAGTTTTGAATTCTTCAAAGACAAAAATGGAAAACAGAGAATAAGAGTTGGTGAATTGCAAGTGGAGTTGTTGATTGCTTAGAGACAAAGGGAATACTTGGTTAAAACTTTCTGGTTGGTTAAAGAAATTGTTGAGGTTCGGTTGGATCATCTCTCCAGAATACTTTCTGATGCAGAAGATTGTGAATGACAATGTCTATCTTCGAACTAGACATCCTCATTTACGTTGTTATCTTTATTGGATAGTATGAGTACCAGAATGAGTTTGGCAATGTTTTCTTGGAAGAGGATTTTTTTGACCAAAAGAGAAAGGTACAAGAAAAAATTTTAGGTAAAAAGCGTTATTTTCACTTGAATGTTCGAAATGGGGAGTTGGAATTCCTTTGTATATACATTATCTCCATGTACATATGTTTACATCCTATTTGTTTCCCTTTTCCATTGATGTAAAAGGGGGAGAGAGTCATGTGAAAAACAGTAAAAGGGGAGAGAATGATGGTGATAGGGGGAGAAAATGTTGTGATGTATATAGTAAGTTTTGTAAATTTTGGCACATGTTGCCATCAATGACAAAGGGGGAGATTGTTGGAAGAATGAAGAAGAACGTCTAGTTGTACAACCTTTATGTTGTCATTGATGTCATCATGTTATATGAGTTGCAACAGCAAGATTATGTCATTGTTTGATCTGGTATTCTAACCAGTATGCAGTTATCATCCTCTGATATTTTGGTCTGCAATCCTCCGAGGTTGTTTGTTGCTGCTTGTAGTTTTGGGAAATGGTTTATGGATGTTGGAAGCATGTATGTTCAAAATCTCACGTGCACAGGTGCTCATATGGCATATCGGTATTATTCTGATGTTGCATTTTTGCTATTAGGTATATCCCTGACCGACCTAATATACTGTTGAAGTTGTAATGGATTAATTTTATGATGCAGATATATGTGTGACCTATCTTTGGTCCATGCCGACATGATGTAGCATGCTATATGCTTGGATTTCTTTTGGAAAGATTTTGTATATGCTTAAAGTCGACAGTTGATTTTTGGTGAATGATGATTGCATCTAAAATTAGGCTAACCTAATTGATGCTTGTGGATGAATCAGATATATATGTTGGATAGTTTTGATGATTATAGTGGGTGGTGTGTTGTGAATGTGAAGAAGTGTGAAGATGATGAAGTGTGTTAAGTCAATTTATTGAGCATCATCGGAACTGAATCAACACTTGTTAGGTGTACTCTTAGTAGTTCATTCTATCTGTGAATCCACTTCTATTTTTGCAATCCTTTTTGTAGGTAGTGAGCCTTCATGCCTAGACAGTGAGTCCTCTTTGTAAGCAGTGAGATTTTGTATCTGGACAGTGAGTCCTATTTTGGGCAGTGGTCCCTTTGGCAGTGAGCCTTTTGTATTCGGTTTTGGAACTACTTTATATTGTGAGTTAATCCTCACCATGGTTTTTCCCTTATTGGGTTTTCCATGTAAAATTTGGTGTTCATTGTTTTGATTTTTCTTTATGTTATTTGCATTTCATGTTCATACTTAATAACAGAATTGAGTGGTTGTAAAGTTGTTAAGTGTTTGAGATTTGTGATTGAAGTTTTGTGACAATTGATTCACCCCCCTCTCAATTGTCTTGCACCCTTCAACATTCTTATGGGTATGTGGTTTATGTGTGTTTTAATTCTTGTTTGTTGGTTTAATTTGATAAAATTAACATACATTGATTCACCCCCCCCTCTTAGTGTATTAGTGTTCTATCAAAACTCATCATCAATTTTTCAAGAGGGGAAATTTAGGTAGTGGAATTTTAGTTCTAAAATTTGCAACAAACAATGTGCAATCATACAATGTATTGTTCCTCATAGTTTAACTACATAGTTTGTAGGATTCTATGTCTAGTTAATGATTAAATTTTGGTTTCAAAAAATGTGCAAGAAGATTGGATTAATGGAATATGAACTATCCAACGGATTCAACAATTTACAACTAAACATCAAATAACCCATATAATATAATCCAAACATTTTAGCTATTAAAGATGAGATAACCCAATTTGCATCCTTCTATGTCATAGTTCCATAGTAGTTAGTGAGATTATACTAAAAGAGGGAAATTTTACACCATAAAGTGAACTAAAATTAGGATCGCCAATCCTAATTTAGGTTAATGATGCATAGTGGAGTTTTATGTTTTATTAATGGATCCTTTATTTGACTTAGTACAATATAGTAATACAAATGTGTCAATGATGGGGGATATTTACAATTTAAATATATATTTTTGAGTCTAGTATATTGTGAAAGAAAAATGTCTTTCGTAGCATGAAACTATTCAATATAAAATTGATAAGTAGGTGTGTGCAATAATCCCTTGTACCACTTGCCACATATTAGACATTCTAAATAGTATTCATGAGCCTAGTTGACAAAATACGAGGTTCAAAATCTACCTCCATACAAAACTAGAGGGAGATAGACTATAAACAAAAGGCACTTGCAAAGATGGCATGTGACCACAATGCCACCCCTAAGATATGTAAATATTTTTCCCATTTGTGTAGTAGTGAATCATTATGGGTGCATACAAATTTTATAAAAAAGGCTTAGTGAGGCTAATTTAATCATGGAGCTATTATGTTTTTAATATTCAATAGAAAGGAGTAAATTTCCTCTTGCAATGGCATTGAATCCAATATTTGTTCATTTAAATATTTTCCTTATAACACAATCAAAAGGTGAGTGTCAAGAGGGGCCTTCTAAATGAAAAAAATTCAATGATACATATTCCAAGTAAAATCTAGGATTCAACACTTTGTTATGGACATATCTAGATTTGTTATAATCAAAAGCAATATTGACAAGCCATGAAAAATAAGATAGAGACATGCAAGAAATTTATAAAATTATTTATAGAATTAAAACAACAAATGTCATCGATTTGTGTGTTTTACATACATAGAATACTCTTGAGAAAGACAAGTGGTTTATCATTTAGCTACACATGTTATATCTACAAATAAATTTGTGGGTAGAGGATAACTATAGATCTTTTATTTTGTGTATATTATAGATGTATATAATATAATACAATAATGATGATTGCAATAAAATGGTTCCATAGAAATTGAGATTTAAGAAATGAATAACCTATCATGTTTCCCTAGGTGTGAAAATTTATCTTCAAAATAAGAGATTGCATAGACAAGGATGTTTTCATATAATCATGGAAGTAAAATCTCACATGGCATGATGTGGTTCAAAGTTTCAATGTTTCATGTGAACCAAAGAAATATTGTGGGTATCATGCACCAAATTTTGTTGTCCCAATTGAATTATGCACATAAATTAGACTTGCACTAGATGGTATGATTCCTCTTGTATGGAGTTGTGAGGTTGGGACATCTTTGGTCATATCAAAGTGACACCCATTTATGTTGTAATGTTAGTTATATTACACATTCCAAACTCATATGGACTAATAGATTTCAACATGGAGGACTCCATGAGGAAATTTCCCATTAAACCCCTACAATATAAATAGCCTTTTTTTCTTTGCAAATATAGTTAGGTGATTAATTTAAAAAATATATGTTTATTATTATAATCTCTATTTTTTATTTTTTGTCCTTGTGTGTTGTCTTTATTTCAATGACTCAATTGGCTTTATTCATAGTTTGGGCTTCATCAGAAAGTTAATATACATCTTGAAAATCCCTTTCGTTGGTAGGGTCAAACCTATTTCAAGAAAATATTCCTCTTCAATTCATGACAAGATGCTTATTTCATGGTGTAGCATCATAAATTATCACCCTTGACAATTCCACACTAGATTTTTCTCCCTCTTATGTGCATGGACCTAATTGTACACTTAATTTCCTAAAGTATGCATTTTGTGGCCCATTTGAACATTTATCAAGAAATCACATGTACAAAAACAAGGAAAACATTTTATATTTTTCTCCCAACACTTTACACCCCGCAAAATAGGGCTAGGACAATGACACCCTAGGCAGCTTTGTCCCCCTATTTTGGCTCCAATTTTTAATATGTCAAAGTTGACATTTATTATTTAAATTTCAAATTTCAAATGTTGGCTATCAAGATTTAATTTTTGGTAAATTAGATTAATTGCATATAAATACCTAATCATTTCATAATTTGAAAACTAAGTAGCAATTATTGGAAATCAAGAGCATTATCAAGAAATTATTATCAATTCAAGAGTAGTCAAGAGCAAGATTATTGCAAGATTTCATTATCAAAGCATCATGTCAAGTTTTTTGTGAGTTTGTTCATGTTATGCATACACTTTGTTTGTGAGGACTAACACTTGTAGGTCTTCAAAGAAAGTCAAGCCAAATTGTAATCAAGCCTTGAGGAGATTTGCATGACTTCAGTCCTTCAACGAAATTTGATTTGAGTGGTGAGTTGTAGTCCATTATTGATTCATCATTATTTTATCATTTATCCTATATCCCTCAAAAGGATAAGCTCTCTTTATCATCAATTTTTCCATTGTCGAGGTGGAATAGTCAATTGTTGCATTTCAAATCTAGAAATTGTATTTGGAATTGCATTTTGTTGTATGAACATTTTGAAAATTGTTTGCACACTTGTATTTTCCATTGCATAACCATAAATTGGAAAAAAATTGGAAAAATATTCATTGTCACACCTACACAATCATAGAAAAGAAACATAAGACAATATTACACACAATCAAATTTTGAATTTAGCAAAAATATTTTCCAGAAAAGGGCACCCTTGGCGATCTTTTCTAAGCTATTTTTTTCTCATATTTCTATGATAGGTCCCTCTCAGGATCCTCTATCCAAACCTTCTTTCAATTTTTTAGATCATTGTGGTATAGTAGTTTCAACTAGACTGCATACATCATACTATTGTAATGGATAAATGTTTTGGTAAAATGTTGACTTCATTGAAATCTTTGGTTGATGTTTCATGATGTGTGTCTGGAAATTATTCTAGTTTAGATGATGAAACTCATATTCCTTCATCTCCCAATATATATCTCCTTAACAAAGATATCTTGATGCAAGAGCAAGAAATAATGAATGCATTCATAACAATACCTTGCCTAGCCTTGAGAACAATGTCATGCTTTATCCTTCCACAAAATGGCCTAATCACCCATATCAACAATCAACACCACCTACCATACCACCACTTGAAATTTTTTACACATTGCATAGGGAAAGTGATTTACAAGTCATACATCAACCTAAAGATATGGAAAAGCCTATGAATAAAAATTGCAATGAGGTTATACCACCTAGTGATCCTCCATCTTATGAAAACAAAGTTATTGACACACCTATTAGCTTAGAACAATGTTATGGCATAGGCTTTAGGATCTTGACAAAACAAGGATGTGTTACAAGAAAAGAACATGAAATACATTCCCTTTTGGAACAAATACCATCTGAAGATACTAAAGGAAGAGGTTATCAAGGTCCTCTACTATTATATCAAACATTTTCTCCACCATCCAAACCATGCAAGATCCATGGTCCTATTACAAAAGGTTTGTTACCTACTCCTCATCCTTTGTCTAAGAGCGGGTGCACTTTAGGCACACTTTTACAATTGGGATTCATTACATTACCACATGTACATGACATAAGAGATACTAAACGGAAGAATAAAACACATCATGTTGTGCATATCATAGAACATTTGGACACATTACTGATGAATGTCGTGTTTTGAAGAATAAATTGGAAGATTTAGATCCTTACAATGATAAATTTGATAGGATAATAGACTAAACCACATTCATTGTTGCTCCTTTCCATGTGGTAGTTGTTGTATCATATAATGCTCATTACCATGCATGAGGGTATAAATTAGGTTTTATGCAATCATAATTCATTTTCCAAGGAGCGACATGTTCATTTTGGCTCATCTTTATCCTTATGCTTGGGGAACAAGGGTTAGGTAGCCTTTTGTGGGTGTATTCCTTACCACAAGGGCTCCCTTTGTATTTCACTAAAATAATAGTGTAGAAAGTACACTAACATTTTAAGGGGGGGCATACAGTCCCCCACACAATGTTTGCATAAGAAATAGTCCCTTTTTAGCCATGATATGGGTGTGCAATATCATGATGGGCCAAAAAGTGGCAATATGAAAAAATTAGTGTTTTGCATTCGCCAAAAAACACGAAAATCTTGAGTTGAATTTTTTTTGGGTTGGGTGTCAGTACATTACTCCAAAGCAATGCCCAAGCCAAAGTAACATAAATCGGATATCCGATTTGTGTCGGGTATATATAAAATTTATTGTATTGAAAATGTTTTAAAATGTATTGTAACAACAAGATTTTGGTGTTACAAATCGGATATCCAATCTAAATCATATATTTGATTTTTGCACACATAGACCCAAGAGAGAGAGAGAGGGTAGAGGGTAGAGGGTTGATAGTTTAAGGTTGAGGGTAGAGGGTTGATAGTTTAAGGTTAAGGGTAGAGGGTTGACGATATAGGGTTGAGGGATTAGGGTTGAGGGATTAAGGGTTTAGGGTTTAAGGGTTAAGGGTTTAGGGTTTAGGGTTAAGGGTAGAGGGAGAGATATAGAGGGAGTGAGTGAGAGAGAGGGAGACTTGAGAGAGAGATAAAGGGAGACTTGAGAGAGAGAGGGAGGGAGTGGGAAAGAGATAAAGGAATGGAGGGTTAAGGGTAGAGGGGAGAGGGTTTAAGGGTTAAGGGTTTAGGGTTAAGGGTAGAGGGGAGAGAGATAGAGGGGGTGAGTGAGAGAGAGGGAGACCTGAGAGAGGGAGAGGGGGTATGAGAGAGAAACTTGAGAGAGAGAGATAGAGGGTAGAGGGTTGATGGTAGAGGGTAGAGGGTTATAAGGGTTTAGGGTTTAAGGGTTAAGGGTTTAGGGTTAAGGTTAGACGGGAGAGAGATAGAGGGAGTGAGAGAGAGAGACCTGAGTGAAGGAGAGGGGGTAGGAGGGAGAGACTTGAGAGAGAGAGAGAGGAGAGGGAGATGGATAGAGGGTATAGGGTTAATGGTAGAGGGTAGAGGGTTTAAGGGTTTAGGGTTTAAGGGTTTAGGGTTTAGGGTTTAGGGTAGAGGGAGAGATATAGAGGGAGTGAGTGAGAAAGATAGATACTAGAGATAGGGAGAGGGGGTACGAGGGAGATACTT
>VDFB02152292.1:52166-100813 GCA_007258455.2 Sequoia sempervirens
CATTTTTACATTCCAAATAGTGATTACCTAATTGATAATTAGTTTATTGCATTGCAGCTACCTTAAGTGTTCTACCTTAACAATCTTGGATCAAGGATTAAGTATTTCTACATGTCAAATTAACTTATTTTTAGTTTATTCACACAAGTGTGCTTGCTTCTTTTATGTAATTCAATTATAGTAGAAGGTTGAGGTTTGCTTAGTCAAATATGATTTATCTATTATTCAATTTATTACAAAATAATTTACTTGCAATTACATTACAACCAAGAGGCAATACACTTATGTGAACACATGCTACTTTACCCAATTTTTAGTTCATTTTTAATCCAATCTTGCTTACCTAGTTCCTTGAGAGGTTTGGCCTCTAGTTGCCTCTTATTATACCACCATCAAATTTTGTTTCCGAGGCAATATCATCCCTATAAAGTTTGAAGGATCCCGCAATTTATGCAATCAAACTCTCTTGACTACAAGCAAAATAGTTCTAACCTACAACCACATGGCTCTAAGATCCACCAATTTTCCCCATCTGCTAGTTCCTCAATTTCAAGTCCTTGATGATAATTATGAGACCACTAGAGTCTTGATATCAAAGAGTTAAAGAATAAATGCAACACCTTATACAAGCAGCTAACCAACCACATTGATAGAAAATTTAAAGCTGATATTTTCCTTATATGTATGAGCTTGACTATGAGAAGTCAAATGTTTTAAGGAAAAGATTAAATTTCCCTTGCATACAAGGACAACTTATAAGTGTGATAATTGGTCTGCCTCATAGATGTTACATGGGAAACAATGTGTATGTGGTCCTAGGTCATGAGGTGTGATCTGACATGGCATGAATGTCCAACATGTCATATTAACCACATGAAAAGTGCCAATGTTGTGTGCTATTGTGTTGGTCAAATTGAGTTGTGCACAAAATGCATTGCACTAGATAACATTAATCTTGTGCTATGGAATTAAGGGCAAAGTATCTCTAGTGATAATGCAATATTGGTGATTGCTATTAGAATACAAGTTAAGGAGTTACATGACATAATAGAACATTATGAGGGTGAGCAAGTGACTTGCTTCATATCACAAAAATTGGAAGATGGAGACCTTGGCGTTGATATAAGTTTATTAGCTAGGTTGTCAATAAGAGCTTCCTCAACTTGAGTTTGGTATTGATATAGAGGATGCTTTCATTGCCAATGTTGTGGATTTTAATAGTGATTCTAGTTTTGCACTCATCGAGTTAGACAATATATAATCCATGTACTAGTACATTATATAGCAAGTGGCTTTGATAACTATAGGATCAAGTTAGGGGCCTAAATATTGAAGTACATGGCTTGAGTGATTGCCCTTGAAACTTTTTGACTAAATAATTTTGGAAGCAATAGTTTTGTAGCTTGTTTATGGTATATGTTAATTGCCAATTTATTCCTAATATCTGGATTTCATTATTTGTTTGGATATTTAATCAAATCCATATTCTTGCAGCTCAATATAGCATACATATTTCAACTCTCACTAAATCAAGTATCATTTTTCCTCTTCTTTTTTGGCATTTCCCTATTTATATATTTGAAGATTCTATACATTGTCAAATCCTCATTTCAAAAATTTGGTGCCCCTCCTCACAAATGCACCCTAATGCATACTTTGAGAAACTTTTTAAAATTTATCCTCAAAAAATGACAATGTTGAACCACAAGTTTGTTATGCAATCAAGCCCTATTGACTACAATCAAAATAGGGTTAACTTGCAACTCCATCAATGGATTCTAATGTCCAACCATTTTCCTCATCTCCTAGTTCCTCGATTTCAAATCCTTGACAATAGTAACAAGACCACTGAAGAGTTTTGATTACTAAAAGCCCAAGAGTGAAGGCAACATCTATAACAAGAAGCCAACCAACCATGTCCATATAATATTTGAAGCTTATCTTTCCCTTATATTCAATTGTAGCAGCCCAACCTTTGAAAGTCAAATGTGTAAGGCAAATGTCTAGTTCCCCTTTCAAACAGGGTCATTTTCCTCTTAACTGTAAGGATTAACCTTTCACATAGGCAACTTGTGGATGAGTGTGCATGTGGCATGGGACATGTAGGCAGCAGTTGAGATGGCACAAGCCATGAAAGAGCAATCTAACATGGCATGCATTGGCTATGGAGGCATTATCTGAGATGGCACTAATCCAATTGTGGTGTAAAATGTGGACTTACACTAGATGATATCAATCCTAGGGTACCAAGCTCTAAGGCTAAAGCATCTCTAGTGGTGACGTGACATTAATGTGTTATTACAAAGTAACCTGTCAAGGAGTTCCATGACATCCAACACCACAAGGGTGAGTAAGCAACTTGGCACAAATCAATTAATCTTGAATATGCAGACCTTGATATTGATAAATATTTGTTAGCTAGGTTTTCAATAGGAGCTCCCTCATCATGTGTGTTAAAGTCTTACAGACATCAAGGATGGTGTGTGAATTATGGGCATGAACACATTTTGATTGCTAGTGCTATGGCATTTGATAGTGGTTCAATTTTGTACTCATCAAGTTGGGAGGAATCTACAATCCACGTACTACTACATGATGTAGAGAGTGGCTTTGATAATCAGTGGGTTGAATTTGAAGCCTAAACATTGAGATCCGTACATTGCACATTGGTCTTTGAAGCTATTGATCCTACAATTTTGTAATGTTAGTTTCTCAACTTATATATGGTAACATGTTTGTTGCTAGTTTATTCCTACTATCTATTTTTTTTCATTTTGTTTGACTATTTACTGTAATAAGTTCATATTCTTGCAGCTCAATATAGCATGCATATTCACTATTTTAATAAATCAAGTCTCACTTTACATAATTTCTAGACTTTGACACTTCTCTAATTATGTATTTGAAGATTCTATACATTCTCAAATTTTCATTTCTAAAATTTGGGGGGCCTCCAACACCTGCACTGACACCCATAACCCCATGCCTGCTCCGAGAACCCTGTCGAAATCAATTGTGCTTATGGTAGCAATTTTATGCTAGTTGGGCACTTAGTTTTTATATCTTCTGTTGGTATTATTTCAAGTTTTTAGAACCATTTTTAATATGGTTTAAGCTACAACAGCTGGCAAATGTCTATTTTTCTAGTTCTCCAAATAAAGGAAGAAAATTGAATATACATTGCTCTGTAACAAAGCTGTGAAACATATCAAAAGGATAAACAATGTAAACATGGGAAAGTAATTTGTCGGAACCAAAGATGATTGTGAGTGTCCATTGCATATAAACATGCATTCCCTCACTTTAATTTTAAAAAAGGTACATTGAACACCAGAAACACACTGGATAGGCTATCAACTTATTGTACAAGTTTTTTTTCTAAAAGTTGGAAGCTTAAATATTAGACAAAAACAATTTTACATAGCCAAACAATTGAAATGAGATTTTCCTCCCTGCACCCCGCTTAGAGAATATGTTCTCCATAGTGATCCTTTCTAAGCATAGCAAAATCTTCTATCTATATGACTTCTAATCATTTGTGTTGGTAACATCTATTATTACCTTTTGAATTGTTCATCAGTTCAGCAGATCTATTTTGAGCTACCTTCCTACTTGTATAACACCAGAGAGCCAAAATTAAGCCACACGCTGAAATGGCTTTGTAATCAGAATCCAACAGGCAAGAAATCTGAGTTCTTCCTACCACACCAACTCAATGATACACCATAATGCCAATTCATCTGAGAAAATAATTAGTAGTATCAATTAGTCTTTGGTGCATCAAGTTTAAACACAAGCATCCCCATAGAATAGTAAACACTTCACAACAGAATCCTTACATGTCAAGAAAGGGTTGCAGATAAACAAACATGCTCATTCAAATTGGAGATGCCAGTCAAGATCCTGAAGATTATTATCTGCTGCCAGTGTTGTTGGCAGTTCTCTCAATGGACAATGAAAGTTCTCGAAGCTGTTCTGAATCAACTGTTGATGGTGCCTTTGTCAAAGAGCATTGAGCTGTAGTTGTCTTTGGAAATGCAATGACATCTCTTATAGAAGTTTCACCAGCCAAAAGCATAACCAAGCGATCAAGCCCATAAGCAATACCTCCTAGCCAATAAGATAAAGTATCAAAATACAGATGAGCAAAAGTCTTTGAGTAGTTACAACTGTGGACAAACAATGAAGCAATTATCATATACCATGATTCCAATGTAAGCTATAGAAAGGAATGTTTACCATGAGGTGGAGCACCCATATCCAAAGCTTCAAGTAAATACCCAAACTTTTCTTCTGCCTGAATAGATAGCTAGCATGTTAATCATTGGTTAACATTGAACTAAATGACTGTCACAGCATGTTAACCTATTACCTCTTTAGATGTTATTCCAACTATTTCCAGCACTTTTTCCTGGATCTCCCGCTTGTAAATTCTCAGGCTTCCTCCACCAATCTAATCAATAACTTGAAACTCAGGAACACGTATATGGCAACAAAAGAATTGTAAGAAATTAAAATATAACAAACATAGATTGTTTCATCAAATTTCTGTAGAGAGGATACTTCAGATGTGGAGTTGCATGTTTTTTGGGGGGTGGTAAACTTTGAATGGTACCTAAACTAGATACAGCCACAGACAGTGTGGTGCTTTACCCATTTGTATCAGATACAGCTCAAACATAGGCATATATATGGATACGTCTGGATACAGTGTGCATGCCATATCCAGCAATATCATATCCATATCTAAATTCCAATATGCAGGTAAGTGTACCCAGACAGGGCAAGAAAAGAATCTGACAACTCTGAGCAGACATGATGATACACTTGGAAAATATCTCAAAAAATATATTGTGTTTCTCTTCCAACAAAAATTCTGTCTAGCTAATTTAGCCCATCTTGGAGCCCTTTGTGCCAACTCCAAGATTTCTTGTATGTTGGCTTTTAAGTAAAATTTGAAATTTATCTTCAAATTTCCTAAAGCGCTTATATCAAATTTTCTTTGATCTTTCCAGCCATGGGTACTCATACACAAATATCTATTTTGACTTCTATCTACAAAGATATGGAACCAGCAACATTAATTTCTTTGATTACCTCCATTCCATTGTACACCATGTCATATGCCAGAGCCCGAGCTGTGGAAAGATCAGACATATCATTTGGATTTGGTGCAGTGAAAGGGTGATGGAGAGCCTGCATACCCAATTCAAATAAGCAAGTTACCATTGAAACTTGACAATTAGCAACTATATACGGCAGGAGCTAAACTTCTTACTAAATTGAAATATGCCTACCGAGTAGTTTAAATAAGAAACAAAAGAGGTTTGAGGCTATGCCAGCATTAAGGTTTAGAATATCAGTTTATCTTTTAGCAAAGATTCTTGCTTAATACATTAAGTTTTTAGTATAAACCATGTTAGCAGGAATTTTTTAATGCATGCTACTTTTACTAAGATGCTTCTTCTTAGCGGTGCTTATTAGAATCCAAAATGAATGCATGCTACTTTTAGTAAGATGCCTTTTCACAGATGTGCTTATTAGAATAAAAAATGGATTTAAAAATGAAGAAATCAAAAGGCTAATCTCCATAAATAAAGAAACGTAATTCATTATAATGATAATTTATATCAAATTTATTGAAGAATATTTAAGTGGAATGAATGAAAAATCTAGAGTCTAGAAGATTGTGAAGTAAAAGAAGAGTTCAAAATAATGCATTTCTAAAAATACAAAAATAATACAGCCATGTGCTTACATGAGATAAAACATATATAATGAATGGAACTGTTGATACCTCCAAGCAATTCTCATGACAACTTCCATTAATAAGATTCTAATACCATGGAACTTCGCTGTTCAACCACAGTAGGAACTCTAACAAAACTTCTTGAGTAAACAGAAGCAGAGGCCTCTCACCTATCATCGGAGGCCAACCCATTTACTGAAAAAGTGAAACCGTTGATCTTGAGAACTCAATAAAGAATTCTAGTGCATGTTTATATTGATCCTCTGAAAGAATAAAATGAAAAGTAGATCCATGATTTAGTTGTTATGGTTGATGATCTAGGTTCATATATCTCTTGGTACTATCAAATCCCTATAGGATATTTGCATCCAACAAAAGTTGACACTCTCAAAGAGAAAAAGTAGTTCAATAGAATTGATCACAACTTTGGACCTACCAAGTGGATATTTGGCATGTTTATTGGTAAATTCCTACAGAGAAAGTTAATATATTCTTGAACTTCATATCCAAAAAGCATAGTGACTGATCATACAAACCTATGATTTCATAACCGACTGAACAGAAAAATGAAGGCGGGGGACCACAAAATTATACAGTTTATGTGGAAATAGAATTTCAAATAAACGGTGAAATGAATGTACATTATAAAATAGATTTATCTGTCCAGCAAGAAAAGTGGTTCTGATGATAAAATCCATCTTAAATGCTAACACAGTTTTTTGTACACTTTATACTTACAGCAGGGATCATGAGCAAAGCTCCTTATAAATTTCTATTAAAAATTTCAGAAAGGAATTTCACACTCCTCAAGGCTCAAATAGACCAATGTGGACATAAAAGACTAAGAATTGGGGATCTATAAAGCTGTAATGATAAAAGTAAAACTAAACGCATAGTTTTCAGCATTTCAGATATAGGAGAGTTTGGTAGCTTCCCAAAATCGAACCTAATATGGAGTACCATTACACAGGCATGTTTAGATACAAATATTGGAGGCCCTTAATTTTGAACTTGTCTACATCATCTTTGGTACTATGGATTTTAGGCCTGGTTTCATATCTTCAGTTCTGACCTTGTTGGTATACTCCATTATGTCTCAGCAAATGGCCCTGGTAACTGCAATAGATTTTTCTCTTGGCGATGTTTTAGTTTCAGATTTTAAGCCTAAGAGCATTTTAACTCTTATCTATAAATCTTCCTTCTAATATAATGAAAAATGCAAGCATTAAGTGAAAGGTGAGCAAAAATGTAAGAGGTCAAACAAACAAAAAAGGAAAATCAAAAGTGAATGTGCATAGAATTTTTTCATTAAAATCAAAGTTGGATATGTACAGAACCATCTGCCCCAAGTTTGACCTAAAATCAAAATATAGTAGAGTTAAGTAGCATTTAGTTGCCAGCAATGTACAAGCCCAATCTAAAAACAAAAGCACAATAGCATCTAAGATACCAAAAGAAACATGCAGGATTCTGTATCAAAAACAACTCCAGCTACATATCAAAGTTATTTCAATCTTGCAGATCATTTCCTGGAGGTGGAGGACATAAACTTGATTCTTGCACTTAAGCAGCAGTAGCAGATAGCATGTCCTCAACATGAGGAGGTCCATTGCCTTTGGATCAGAAGCAGGAGTAGAAGTCTGATCTCTTATTTCATTCAATCTAAGCCATAAGGATAACATGTTACATGACCATGACTTTTATCATGGAAGTACCTACATCTGCCTCCTCCTCTGCTGCTACATCTGCCAATTTTTCTGTTAAACAATTAGCTCTGCACTGAAGATACACCCAGCCCCATGAATACCCACAATGGCAGAAAGCATGTCATCAACATGGAGAGGTCAATTGCCATTTGGATCAGAAGCATGACTAGAATTCTTAGATTAGGCAGAAAGGACAATAGGTTACAGGTCCATATCATTTATTCCAGAGGTACCTACAGTTGTCAACTTATCTGTTTTTATATCTTCAAATAAGGTATGTTGTACACTTAGGTTTGCATTGAGAATACACCCAGACCTATGGCTACCTTCTCGTCCAGTTCTACCCACACAAATTTCTTCTCAGGTTTATTTGATCAAACTTGTGACTAAATGGGAGATTTTTATGAGGATGGCTAGATGTTACTCTGATACTTCCTTCTACCTTACTCTTGTGTATGCTTGATCTATTCACAATGAGCACCTGTTATCTAGTTGCCAGCACTAGTACAGGGTCTGTGGCTCTACTGGAGTAAAATTTTCCACCTGTTCTTAAATTTCCTGTATTGTTTCCAGATTATATGGAAGATGAACAGTTACTTCCCAAACTGGAAGGAGTGGTACTAGAAACAGTTTATCTTGATGCGTGTTTACTTGTGCTGCTGATCCTTTTGTGCCATTCCTTGATTAGCACCTCAGAGATATTTTGGCAATCGTGTGTGCCATATTAACACTCATGCAACATTCCAACTCCACAACCTCTGAGATCATTCTATCAGTAACTTAATAGCTTCACTAACTTTGTACACTTGAACATCTCGTTGATCTTATTCTATTTTCCTATCAATCCCTCCAAAGATATGATAGTTTTAACCCATGGGTCCAAACATTGTTCAAAAACTCAGAATCAACAAAAACTCAGCCAACCTAAAAATTTCACTCAGACTTAAAACTTGAAAATTTTCCAAACATTACAAAAAACATAAATTTGTACAATAATCTTCAAAAACCTGCATAAAATTGAATTTAGAAGGGGCCCAAAGAGTTGATTCTTCAAAAAGAAACAAAAAGAAATAGGAAAGAAGCAAGATGGAACCCACCACCCATTGATCACTTGAAACCTATGTAACCCAGGGATGTGTCCCCTATGTTTATTGACCCTGTCCCCACTGAAAACATTTCGGAGATGTGGGGACAAGTAAGAAATGACCCCCCACCATTCTCTACCCCAAAAAAAAAGAATTAAACATCCTCGATACAGAAAAAGAAAAAAATTTGAAAGCAGAAGGAAACTATGGCCCAAACTTTTAAAAAAACAATTTAGAAAAAAAACACAAAAATAAGAATCAAAACAAGGGATGGGGAGCGACCACAAGAACCCCCACACCCCTTTACAAGATAAACCTAAAACAAAGACACCAACACCTAAAAACAAAAAACTCCCATTTTGCCATTTTGCATTTTGTGAATAAGACAAAAAATGAGAACAGCGACAAAAGGAGAAGAATGGCAATGAGAAGAAAACAAGAGAGCATCAAAACCACATCATTTGAGGTAAGTTTACTATCCATTGTTCATTTACACCAATTCTTTGGCACTTTTAGAAGCAGCAGTGAGCATAGTGAAGGTGAAGAGGTTTCAACACAACAAAGAGGTCATAGAAGTACTAGGGGTTTTTCTAGGTGTAGGAGTGTTGCACATACTATCGATTCAAAGTCCCTTTTACAACATGCAACAGCCATAGACAAAAACAAGAAAAAAATTGAGAGAGTCAAGTAGAGTTTGGTTGTCATTTGTGCAACAAGGATTATAAGGGGCAACTACACAAGGGTTTACAATCATCTTTTGTGCATAAGCAGATAGGAGATAAAAAGGATGTGAAAATATAATCCTTGCTAAGAAGGATGGGGTGTCCAGGTTATTCATGGCGGATGAAGCAAAAAAATAAGGGAATGCTAATAAAGACTATACAATCTAATATGTCATTACCTTCCCAAACCATGGATGTTGAGACTCAATGGGGAGAATGTTCTATAGTCTACCAAAGGAAAAAAAAGCATAGTGTAGGGATGTTTAATATGCAATCACAAGAGGTGGCAAAATCCTAAGTTGCCAATTTTTTCTTTGCCCATGCCTTCCCATTTCATGTCGCATGTTCTCCCTACTTCAAACAAATGTTGAAAGATACAATTCTTGGTGGTCCCTCATATGTCCCCCTTGGAGAACATAAACTGCATCAACCTCCTTGTTAGAGAGTATTCTAAGGTGAGTTTGATGATAGAGGACATGAATTCAAACTTGGATGAGGATGGGCTGCTCTATTATCGTATATGGGTGGACAGATATTAGACATTGATTACCAAACAATATCATTGTCACATGTTTAGCTAGCTCTTATTTTCTAAAAACTATCAACTATTCAAGTAAGCAAAAGGATGCACATTTCCAATTTCAAATTTTGAAGGACACTTTCAAGCACACTTTTTGGAAACTGTATCGTGTTCATGCATTGAACAATACCTTGAAAGACCTAAGATAGACTAAGTGAAGAGGCTAGTGGCAAAAGCCAAACATATACAAATGTTTATTTTCAATCACCACACATCGCTCACTTTATTCAAGATGTTTTCAAGGAATTCCTCAAGGCCATGGAAACTAGATATGCTAGCTACTTTATCTTGTTAAAGAGGATTCTTAAGGTGCAAAAGCCTCTACAGCTAATGATGGTTAGTGTAGTGTGGTGTAGATGGCCAAAGATGAAAACGACTAAAGGAAGAAGTGTGAAGCAAAAGATCTTTGACAATAATTGGTGGTCCACAGTTAGGTAACAAACTTTATATTTTATTAGTAAATTATTATAGTAATATAGTATTGATGTTTGTAACTTGCAAATTATTTTCATTTTTTCTGTAATAGCATTCACTCTTTGCCATTTGAGTCGTTCTTTTTTAACCTTTCGTTTGCAAGTATGTTTGCTCTATCTCACGTGTAGGTCATTAGATATGTTGATATAAACTCTCCTAGCCTTGGAGACATTTAACAACATTCTTGGCTAGGAGAAGCAACCAATTCATAGTAGGGCTCTTGATTTGGGACTATATGAGGAGCATTTATAGTCCACAATGACACAACAGTACTATAAACACCCTGGTTCATATGGCAACCTATGCTAAATCCCAAACAGTATGCACTATAACCTAGGAGAGCGTCTCCTTTTGATAAAGAGGTGAAAGAAGGGCTCATTAGGGCCTTCCAAAAGATGTATAACGATGAGGAGGCAACTTTACTCTTAATGCAATGGCTAGCCTTTGTCAATCTTCAAAGACCAACATTTAGCAAACTAGAGGCAAGGGCAAGTAGGGCTACTATAAATCAAATTGCCCATATTTGATGGTGGAGATGGCATGGCAAGGATGTAGCAAAGTTAGGGATGCTTTCCATTCATCTCCTTTGTCATGTCCCCTTCCAGTTGACATTTCTCAGAGCTGATGATTAGCCTATTATGCGACCCTTGTAGGCTGATAGGATGGATAGAGGGTCTTGACGGAGCTTGGCTTGGCTTCGGTTGTCAGATTTTTATCAGTTGGCTTTCGTTCGGGCTCATTCGGACACCATTTGCCTGGATTGCTATTTTTAGCAGTATTTGGCACTCAGCAGAGCACCCCTGCTATTTTTAGCAGTATGATTTGGTCACGTGCAGAATCACTCCCTTATTCGCCAGCTTCAGGGGGTTCGTGAATCGGACATATTTTGAGGGAGATATTAATATTTAATTGATTTAATTAAATATTAATTTTTCGGAGCTTATATTATAAAGTTATAATATTTTAATATTATAACTTAACTGAATTGCTGAAGGGGGTCGACCATCATTGAAGGGGCCATTTTTAATTATAATTTATAATTAAAAATGTGATTGAAGACTATTGAAATATTAAAAGGAAAAAGTTCGAATTTATTTTAAATGATGCCAATTGAGAAAAGTTGCACTTTTCAAGAATATAAGGCTTTTGCATTGGGATTTGAGCCATTATGTTGATTATTGAATTTTTTAGCAAATCTTCTTCCGGAGAACGAAGCCTAGGGTTTTTGTTGTCTACAGGCATTGGAGAACGAGCCATCTTTAGTGTTGCAATTCAGAGACTGTGAAATAACAGTTGATCTATAGCTTTCAAAGAGATTTCTTCATTCAGAAGTGATCACAAAACATTCACAGAGTATTTACTTTCAGGGTTTCAGTGTGAGATTCATCCAGTAGGGTTTCTTCAGTTGAGGCGCCTATTTCATTTAGATCTGGAGACTTCAAGAAAGCCGTACTTTTTATTTGTTTGCTTGCTGCTGTACTCAGGCCGTACTTTACCAGCTGCAAGCCGTACCATCTTAAAAAGGGGCGTACTTTTGTTTAAGGCAAATCGCCTTCTTTATTGGCAGTCAGACTTCACAACTGGGGGCGCACATATCACTGGCAGCTTATTCTTTCAGCCGGCGCAGGGGAAAGTGCATATTCATTTCAGCCGTACCATTTCATGATGATTCCAGGCGGTTGCAAACTTCCAGGTTTTTAATAAATAAAGTTGTTATCTTTTTATTGCATGTTACCAGATCTCGAGTGTAATAATTATAGCAAATCAATAAATAGTCTGGCATCAAGAGATTCTAAAGATTCTATCATTTCATGAGTTGAAATATTTTATTTAAATTTATTTAGCAATTTCTTTCAAAATCGCCATTTTCATTATTCATACAAAAACTCAAAAAAACCAAAAATACGCAAAAACAATAAAAAACACACAGTTTCAGAAGTTAGCGGAAACAGGGGTTTCTACAGTGGTATCAGAGCTAAATCCTGCCATCCTGAGGGTTTAGCAATCTTATGCAGCCACAAGAGTTTGGGTCACACAGGTATTATACTCGCAGGAGAGCCTTGATTGACAGGCAACAGGGTTTGAACAGGCAGCCGGGAAACATGGCTGATAGAACAGATGCTCCTAGAACAGATATCCCTCATAACCCTAGGGATCAAGACGATGCAGAGGTTTTAGACACTCTCAGAGACTTACGAGCAGGTCAACGGCAGTCCAACGATGTGCTACAGCAATTGGCAGTGGCAATCCAGAGGTTAGGTACACAGAGGAGACCGTCACCACATCGTGACGATAATAGGAGTGATGCAGGATCCCGGAGAGCACCTAGGACTGCTTCACGGATGGCAGACAGGCCCACTAGGCCTACTTTTGTGAGACAGGAGCCCGATGAGGCTATTGCAGGTGAGGAGCATGAGGAGTTGTTCGCAGACACACTTATGGCAGCGAACGAGGAGTGGGAGCTAGTACCATCGGATGTCAAAGAGAGGATTACCTTTGACAGATTCATTACACAGAGGAGAGAACATCACAGAGGTCCACAGGATTGGAGACCTAGACATCAGAACAATGATCTAAAACATGCTACAAACAGACTCAATCTAGCGATGTTCGATGGTAGTGGTAAGGTTACAGCTCAGGCCTGGATCAGTAAGCTAGACACGTTCCTCACATTGCGTCCGATGGCTGAGAGAGATACTATCAGGTATGCGACATTGCATCTTGAGGGGGTAGCTTATGACTAGTAGCACCACGGGATGGTGACACTCCAGCATGATCGGATCACCTCATATCAGGAGTTTGTTGACAGGTTGGTGGAACGATTTGACAGGAAGGATCCAGAATCCTATTTCAGAGACTTGGCTCAGTTGCGACAGAGTGACAGTTTGGAGTCTTACATTGGTGACTTCCAGAGATTGTCAGTCATGGTTCCTAATATTTCAGAGAGGCGTCTTGTAGTGCTTTTCATGGAGGGACTGACGGAGCCATTGAGAGGTTGGATCAAAGCCTTTGATCCTCCTTCGTTACAGGAAGCTATGAAGAAGGCGCGTAGCATGGAGTTGGCAGCACCATCCAGCAGATTTAACTCCAGAAACACTTCTTCATTCAGGGAAAATAAGGGCTTCAACAAAAATAGAGAGAAATCAGATTTTAACAAAGATAAATCAGATTTTAAGAATGATTCAAAGGGAAAATCAGCGGCACCACCTTTGGATCGAGAGGCTCTTAATGATCTACGCAGGAAGAAGCTTTGCTTCTACTGCAAAGGTCCCTATGATGCCAGCCATGATTGTCCTTTGCGGCCTAAGGGCAAGGCAAATCGAGTGATGTGGGCTTATTACAAGGATTCGGAATCAGAGAATTCCGAACAGCAGGAGAGTTCTGCGGAGTCAGAGTCAGAGGCTTCAGAGCCTAAGGCAAAGGCAAAGTCAAAGCTTCAGATTCAGGAGGCACGCCTATCTAGTATTCAGCAGGAGGGTTCGTTTAGGCTTCGTGGAGTTTTGGCAAGACAGAGGGTCATTGCCCTTCTTGATACAGGAGCCACCCACAATTTTATCAATGCTAGATTTGTGGAGAAGCGTGGACTCATCACTGAGGAGTTCGAAGGCATTAGGGTTAAGGTGGCCGACGGTTACACTCTCAGGTGTGAACGTATGATTAAGGATCTCCCCTTGCGCTTGAACAACTATGAGTTCAAGGCTGATTATTAAGTGGTGAACATGGGGGATATCGATTTAGTCTTGGGCATGAAGTGGCTTCATTCACTTGAGGAAGTCACTCTTCGTCTCAAGGACATGGAGATTCGTTTTGATGTGGATGGGAAGACACATTCTCAAGGCAATTTGGGACAGCAACATCAAAACTATTTCTTTTCGTCGGATGGAGAGACTCATGCGACACGACATGGTAGAGTGGGCTGTCGAGTGCACATTGGCACCTTTACAGGAGGGACAGCAGAAGACTGAGTATCATCCTGACATACAGCAGTTGAGAGTCAAGCATGAGAAGGTATTCAGTGATATTCCACCAGGGAGACCTCCAGACAGGGGCATTGAGCACATTATAGAGCTTGAGGAGGGTGCTAAGCCCGTTATGATTACTCCTTATAGGCATCCTAAGAGGTTGAAGGATGAGATAGAAAAGACGATAAAGGAGTTGCTTGCTATGGGTCACATTCGACCTAGCAAATCACCATTCGCTTCTTCAGTTGTTCTGGTGAAGAAGAAGGATGGCACCCTTCGCATGTGCATAGACTACAGAGTCCTGAATAAGAGGACTATCAAAAACAGGTATCCAATACCTCGTATCGATGAGCTTATGATGAGCTCCATGGTGCATGCTACTTCACGAAGATAGACTTAAGGTCAGGATATCATCAGATCAGGGTTCGTAAGCAGGACATTGAGAAGACTGCATTCCGTTGTCATTATGGGCACTTCGAGTTTATGGTGATGCCATTTGGGCTAACCAACACGCCAGCTACTTTCCAGTCCACCATGAATAGGGTTTTCCATTCATTGCTGAAGAGATTTGTACTTGTCTTCTTCGATAACATTCTTATTTACAGCAGGACTTGGCAGGAGCATTTGGCTCATCTGGAGACCGTGCTCAGTATTTTGGAGAGGGAGTCCTTGTATGCCAAGGAGTCCAAATGTGATTTGGGGATGACCGAGTTGCTCTATTTAGGTCATATCATCAGTGCAGAGGGAGTGCGGATGGATCCTGAGAAGATCCGTGCTATTATAGACTGGCCTACTCCGGTGAACCTTACACAGCTGCGGGGATTTCTTGGTTTGTGTGGGTTTTATCGCAGATTCGTGAATGGTTATTCACGTCATGCAGCACCTATGACGGATTTGTTGAAAAAAGGTGCATTCTGTTGGACTCCTGAGGTACAGGAGTGTTTTGTGAGGTTCAAGGAGTTGATGACTACGTGCCCAGTGTTGGCACTACCAGATTTTTCGAAGCCTTTTGAGCTTCAGTGCGATGCTTCTGGTGAGGGCATTGGAGCGGTGCTTATGCAGGACAAGCACCCTATTGTGTATGAGAGTCGTAAACTCAAAGGGCCAAAGAGGCTCTACAGTATTTATGATAAGGAGATGCTCGCTATAATGCATGCCTTGGCAAAATTTAGGCAATATCTTGTGGGCAGTAAGTTCTGCATTAAAACTGACCACAACAGTTTGAGACATTTCCTAGGGCAGCGAGATCTCAATGATCGTCAGCAGAAATGGGTGAGTAAATTGCAGGCATACGACTTTGATATCTCTTACATCAAAGGCACCCAGAATGTAGTGGCTGATGCTCTCTCACGCAGGCCTTATTTGAGCTCTATGGTTCACATTACAGAGGATTGGAGGCATATGATTGTGGCAGAGTATGCCAAGGATACTTGGGCATCCAGTATCGTTGAGGGATCAATGGTTGACACTAGATACACGCTTGTGAATGACTTGATCATTTACAAGAACAGGATTTATTTGGTCCCAGGTTCAGAGATGAAGAACATTATCATGCGAGCCTTTCATGATGTACCTACAGCAGGACATCCCGGGTATTTCAAAACATACAGACAGATTCGGGAGAGATTTACATGGAAAGGACTTAAGGCAGATGTTCTTCAAGATAAAAGCGCGGAGTGCCCCGTTTGTCACAACGCGTGAGAACACGCACTGCAGGATTATTGCAGCCACTTCTTTCGTGACAGGAAGTGGGAATGCCTGTCGATGGATTTCATTACGGGCTTGCCTAAAGCCCAAGGACGGGATTGCATATATGTAGTCGGATCGGCTAACCAGTATGCCCACTTCTTCCGATTACCACCACTTACAGCCACAGGTAGCAGCAAAGGTCTTCTTCCGTGAGGTATTCAGACTACATGGTTGCCTCGGAGCATAGTGAGCGACAGGGATAGTCGGTTCTTGAGTCACTTCTGGCAGGAGGTGTTCAGACTTTGTGGGACCGAGCTTACACCGAGCACCAGTTACCACCCGCAGACCGATGGGCAGACGGAGATAGTGAATAAATGGGTGGAGGGTTACCTCAGGAACTACATTGTAGGGCAGCAAAAGGCATGGGTCAAGTGGATTCATTTGTGCGAGTATTGCTACAACACGACATTCCATATGACCATTCAGATGTCCCCTTTCATGGCGTTGTACAGTTATGAGGCGCCGAGTTTTCTGGATTTGCTACTAAGTGACAGTAGAGTGCCAAGTGTTGGAGATTTGTTGCAGGAGAGTCAGGACACTATGAGGGCTCTCAAGGAGAATATTGCTAAGGCACAGAATCAGCAAAAGCAGTACGCAGATCAGAAGAGGACAGAGAGGTCTTTTGAGGTGGGTGACATGGTTTATCTTATGATGTAGCCCTACCGTCAGTCTACTCTTAGGAAGAGTGGTTCAGAGAAGCTTAAGCCACGATATTATGGTCCTTTCAGGATTCTGAGGCGTGTTGGAGAGGTGGCTTATGAGCTAGAGCTTCCAGCGGAGAGCAAGGTACACAATGTTTTTCATGTGTCACGTCTCAAGAAGGCGTTGGGACACCGTGTGGTACCTTCTGCAGTTTTACCTCCCTTAGATGATGAGGGAAAGTTGATTCTAATACCTGAGTCTATCCTGGAGTACAGAGAGAGACAGTTGCGTAGGAGGACTATCAGGGAATATTTGGTGAAATGGAGAGATTTGCCAGTGGAGGATGCTACATGGGAGAGCGAGGATATTTTGCAGCATCCGGAGTTGAGATTGCTTGAGGAGAAGCAATTTCAGGAGGGGCGGACTGTCATGTCCCCTTCCAGTTGACACCTCTCAGAGCTGATGATTAGCCTATTATGCGGCCCTCGTAGGCTGATAGGATGGATAGAGGGTCTTGACGGAGCTTGGCTTGGCTTTGGTTGTCAGATTTTTATCAGTTGGCTTTCGTTCGGGCTCATTCGGACACCATTTGCCTGGATTGCTATTTTTAGTAGTATTTGGCACTCAGCGGAGCACCCCTGCTATTTTTAGCAGTATGATTTGGTCACGTGCAGAATCACTCCCTTATTCGCCAGCTTCAGGCGGTTCGTGAATCGGACATATTTTGAGGGAGATATTAATATTTAATTGATTTAATTAAATATTAATTTTTCGGAGCTTATATTATAAAGTTATAATATTTTAATATTATAACTTAAGTGAATTGCTGAAGGGGGTCGACCATCATTGAAGGGGCCATTTTTAATTATAATTTATAATTAAAAATGTGATTGAAGACTATTGAAATATTAAAAGGAAAAAGTTCGAATTTATTTTAAATGATGCCAATTGAGAAAAGTCGCACTTTTCAAGAATATAAGGCTTTTGCATTGGGATTCGAGCCATTATGTTGATTATTGAATTTTTGAGCAAGTCTTCTTCCGGAGAACGAAGCCTAGGGTTTCTGTTGTCTACAGGCATTGGAGAACGAGCCATCTTCAGTGTTGCAATTCAGAGACTGTGAAATAACAGTTGATCTATTGCTTTCAGAGAGATTTCTTCATTCAGAAGTGATCACAGAACATTCACAGAGTATTTACTTTCAGGGTTTCAGTGTGAGATTCATCCAGCAGGGTTTCTTCAGTTGAGGCGCCTATTTCATTTAGATCTGGAGACTTCAAGAAAGCCGTACTTTTTATTTGTTTGCTTGCTGCTGTACTCAGGCCGTACTTTACCAGCTGCAGGCCGTACCATCTTAAAAAGGGGCGTACTTTTGTTTAAGGCAAATCGCCTTCTTTATTGGCAGTCAGACTTCACAACTGGGGGCGCACATATCACTGGCAGCTTATTCTTTCATCCGGCACAGGGGAAAGTGCATATTCATTTCAGCCGTACCATTTCATGATGATTCCAAGCGGCTGCAAACTTCCAGGTTTTTAATAAATAAAGTTGTTATCTTTTTATTGCATGTTACCAGATCTCGAGTGTAATAATTATAGCAAATCAATAAATAGTCTGGCATCAAGAGATTCTGAAGATTCTATCATTTCATGAGTTGAAATATTTTATTTAAATTTATTTAGCAATTTCTTTCAAAATTGCCATTTTCATTATTCATGCAAAAACTCAAAAAAACCAAAAATACGCAAAAACAATCAAAAACACACAGTTTCAGAAGTTAGCGGAAACAGGGGTTTCTACATCCTTCCACATCTTTACTACAAAATGGAATTGGTGCACATAAAACTTCATTCAATCAATCAAGAGGAATAGGCTTATCTCTTAATGGCAAAGAAGTTGGTGGTCTTGCATAGTGCCTTGTGACTTCAGGATCAACTAACTCCTAAGTATCTGTTGGAGAAATAAACTGCACCCGAACTATAAAAAACCAATCACAAAGAGGGTTGGTAAATCAACGATAGAGCACCCCATTAACAAATCAGAGGTTCTAGGTTCAAATCCTTTCTGATCCATGGAAAGTTTAACATAGTATAAAATCCAAGCTAGGAGCCCTAAGCACCTACAATGTGGCGCAAGGAGAGTGTTAGATAAATGAACCATAGCCAAACTATAAAAGAAGCAGTGATAAAGTGGGTTGGTAGCTTAGTGGTAGAGTAGACCAACAACAAAGTGATCCTAGGTTTGAATCCTAGCTAGTCCATGTTAACTTTAACAATATCAACAAACTTCAGTTGCATAGTTAGATGTTGATCTTGAAGATACCACACAGATTGATAAATAGAAGCATACAAGGGCTTGGTTGGGATTCCATTGGATGAGGTAGTCCCTCTTATTTGTAGTGACTCAAATTTAAACTATGATTTTCATGTAGGCAAAGATGAGGCAAAAGCATAGTAGTAGCAACAAATGTAGTTGTCTAAATTTTGTCATTTTGCAATGTGGCCCTTTGGCCTTTTCATTTTTTGCTATGTGCACATTTGTAATGAAAACTCAAATGATTAGATATTGAAATGTTGCTAATTTGTATGCAACTCATATGCATTCTCAATTTAGCTCTAGTGTTTCTTAATATGGTTATATAATAAATATATTGAATGCCTTATCATATTAATATTTCAAATTTCCTATACTTTTTAATTGTCATTCCTTGCCATCCCCTAAAAAACAGGCCTCCCAAAAGAGCCATCCTGAAAATGTCTATTTCCAAAGTGTTTCGGGGACATGGGGATGCTTAGGGGACATCTTGAAAACTTGGGGACATCCCAAAAATTTAAAAGGGATGGCCTGTCGTCCTCAAGATGAGCGAAAACATTTGTGACGTCCCCAGGACAATTAGTCATCCCCATTAAAAAGTAACATATAAAAAAAAAAAACCAAAACTTAAAAAAAAAAAAATTATATTGTTTGTTGGTGGGCCCCCACACCCCAACTTGCCCTAAATGAGGAAAAACAACCTCATTTGTCTTCTAAGTTCATTTTTGTTTATCCAAAAACATTGCAGCCAAAAGAGAGAAAACAGATTTTTTAAGCAAGGTTTGAAGGAGTGGTTGGAAGAGAAGTTGAATCTAGGGCATCATTGGTAGTAAAACAAATAAATATTGAAAGAGGCGAGGCATTCTATCATTTTTTAATTTTTTTAATTCAAAGTTTAAAGTAAGAAACGTATTTTTATTTTTTTTTTAAATTTCAATTTAAACTTGCATTATATCTCAAAATAAAATGAGCAGTATTGGCAATGAGAGTAGTGACAATGAAATAGAAGAAAATGAGACAAATATAAGAGTTTCAGCTTCATCAAAGTGTGGAAGTGTTGGGGATGGAGGAAAACAGCCACCAAATCCATTTGTGTGCCCTTTCCTTGTCTTGAAACCTTATGCAAAGGGCTCTTTTAACTCAAAAAAACCTCTTCTCCAACTTGTGACAACCATAGATGCCAAAAAGAAAAATTAGGGGGGAGTAGGATGTGGTTGTGTCAGATTTGCAAGAAAGATTTTAGGAGCTACACAAGGGTTTTGTCTCATTTCTTGGGTGTTATAGGCCATGGAGTTAAGGTTTTTCCAAGCATAAAGGAGGATGAGAAGGTAGAGACTCATAGATTGCATATGGAGGTAGAAATGAGGTCTAAAGGTGTGACAATGTCAATACATTCTTTTGGATAATTGTCTATGCCTATGCCATCCATGGTTGGTAGCGGTAGTAGTGATATTGCCACAAGAGGAAATAGGAAGATTAGCGGTAGTTAGAGGCCAAGGACAGTTGCAGGTATGTTCAATGTGCAGGCATGGGATGTGACAAAGTCTTCCTTTGCCAAAAAAGGTTATGCCCATGCCATCCTACATGTGGCTCATTCCTCTTACTTCAAACAAATGATCAAAGATGTATGCCTCTATTGGCCCCTCATTTGTTCACCCTAGAGATCATAAACCATGCGCTACCCTCCTAGACAAAGAATATTCTAAGGTTAGTTTGCTAATGGAGGATATGAGGCAAATTTGGATCAGGATAGGTTGTTCTATTATGATGGATGGATGGACTAATATTAGACATCGGCCACTCATCAATATCATAGTCACATGCCCAAATGCTCTTATTTTCTTAGAGCCATTGATTGTTTAGGGACAAATAACGATGCAAACTTCTAGTTTAAAATTTTCAAAGAGGCCATAGAAAAGGTTGGGGCCTCAAATGTTGTGCAAGTGGTCACTGATTCAACACATGTGAAAATTGGTCGCTATGATGGTGGAGGGTGCTTACAAGCACATCTTTTGGACCCCATGTGTTCATGCATTGAAAGACATAGGAGAAATAGATTGGGTGAAGTAAGTCGTGGCAGAAGTTAGAGATATTCAAATGTTCATTTGCAACCACTACACCTCACTTGCTCTCTTCAGGACGTTTTCAAAAAAGGAATTCCTCAAACCTATGAAGACAAGATATGCCAATTACTTCATTTTGTTAGAGAGGATGTTTGAGATACATGAGCCTCTACAGTTAATGATGGTGAGTTCAAAATGGAGTAGATGGCCTAATTCAAGCTTTACTGAAGGAAAAGCCATCAAACAAATGATCCTTGATGACAATTGGAGGTCCATAGTGATCCATCAAACAAATGATCCTTGATGACAATTGGAGGTCCACTGTGAGGTAAGACATTGCTGACTTTAATAATAAATTGTTGATTTTATTAAATATTAAATGTTAAATTGCTGATTTTATTATTAAATTTTTTATTTTAATATTTTAATATTTTAATTTTATTGTTTAATGTTTCAACTTTCAAAGTTTCTATTTGTCAATTAACTTGTCAATCAATGTTTTTAAAACTTTTGTTTGCATTTTGCAGATATGTTTGCTCCTTCATCTCACATGTAGATGTAATTAGATATGCTGATACGAACTCTCCTGGTCCTTGAGAGATATATGAGACATTTGACACCATGCTTGGAAAGATAAAGCAAACGATTTTGGCTAAGGATTCTAGTTTGGAATTATATGAGTAACGTGTTAAGCCCATTGTGATGCAGAGGTGGAACACCATGAACACCCTGCTTCATATAGCAGCCTTTGGATAGTTGCCTCCTTGTGATGACAAGAGGTGAAAGAAGGGTTAATGAAGGCCTTTCAAAAGATGAATTTAGTTGAGTCTACAATACTTCGCTCACAATGGCTTTCCTTCACAAATCTTTGTGGTGCAACATTCAATAAACCAAATGTGAAGATTGAGAGAGCTCAAACTAACTCTATTGGATGGTGGACATGGCACAAGAAGGATACACTAGATTTGAGGATGCTTTCCATTCGCCTCCTTTGATAGGTTGTCAATTCCTTTGTTGTAGAGAGGAATTGGTCCACATATGGCTTTATCCACTCCCTCAAGAAGAATAGGCTTACCTCTAGAGAAGCAAAGAAACTAATGGTCGTGCATAGTGCTCTTTGACTTCAAGATTGTCAAACTCTAGAGCATCAACAAACTCCAACTTTATGATGAGATGGTAATCCCAAAGACGTTGCCCAAATTGATGAGGAGGCACAAGAGGGATTGATTGGGATTCCATTGGATGAGGCAAACCCTAACAGTGGTAGTGACTCAAAGGAGAATTTCGATTTTGATGCAGTGTTAGCAAATGTAGATTATGGGTAGCAATATAATGCTGTTACACTAGTGCCATGTTATATGGTACTTGATTATTAAGTGATTTGGTGTCATATCAAGTAAAAATAATCATTATTATTTGACACTAAGGCTGAGCAGTTAGGGTTTGGAGCATGCCAATAAATAAATAAAAGCCATCAAACGTTGACAAATACATTCTATGCTCATTTCACATATTTTCAGACCTAGAGTGGACGACTATAACAGGCAAAGCTCATCTATCAATTCAGAAACAAAAACCCTCGGATCCAAAGATCAAAGGACAAAACTCTTTTGGTTTCTTGTAGGCAATTTCATCCAAGGTATGCATTGAACTAAAAGCATTCTCTTTTTATTAGCAAACTGATTGATTGTGGGACAGCTAGAAAAGCATTATATAATAGCATCAGTTCTGATTTGAGAAAAGATCTTCCATCAAGTGCTTGATTTCTAACTAGTTCCACACTATCATTATTCCATTGATGTATTATGGCAGATATTATTATTCCTCTATTGATGTATTCCAGCAGATTTTATCAATAAAATACACAGCTCAAGTGTTATCATTAAGGTTTACTTTGTTATATGCAATGCATTGTTCTTTTCTTCTTGGCATCATTGTGATTATAAAATTAAAAATAAATAGAAGGCATCACATCATAAAACCTAGACAGCCTCTACTTAAAGCATGCAACCCAATATACCCCTGTACAAGCTTTAAATAAACACCAATCAGCCCTATACCTATGAATGGGTCAAGAGATTGTAGGAATTTAGAAAGGAAAAAAGATTGGCCTATTCCAAAAGCAAGTATCAAATTGAACTTTGATGGTGTTTCTAGAGGTAATTCTGAAATAGCAAGAGTAGGTTATATTATATGATGGTAGGCGTAAATTCTTGTGTGGTCAATGTTGGCTACTTGGTTCAAAAACTGATAACAAAGCAGAGTGGAAGGCATTAATTGCTGATCAAAAACTTGCATATAAGGAAGGATACTCTGATAGAGATTAAAAGAGACTCACGAATTGTAATCACTGCATTGAAGAAAGGCAATAGCCCGAATTGGAGGATGAGATCACATCTCAAGTAGGTGAGTATATGAATAAATAAATTCAAGGTGGTAATCCATCTCCATTGTTATCAACAAAAAAACAATGCAGCTGAATTTTCAGCTAACAAGGGAGTAGAAAGTGCTATTATATTGTGTACAGAGAGTTTGGATATGCATGATTGGGAGGGCCTTAACATTCTTGTCGAAAACAATGTCAAGGCTTCCCATATAATATCTTTCTAAGTTCCAAGAGCACTTTAGCGGCAGCTGCCACAGGTGCATTTATGATAGCTTGCAATAATTGAGCTTTGCACATTAAGAGTTTGTGTGTAGGGCTTGTTGTAAGCTTTCTGTAATGCATAGGGAGAGTATCATAAGGCAGAAGATGCAAACATTTTGTGTCATTCTTATGGTGGTTTAGTGTATAGGTGGGTGTTTTGCAATAGAGTGTTAGCTGGGAGTGCTTTGGCATTGCTTAGATTTATTCCAAATGGCGGGTCATGGTATTCAATCACCCAAGCATCCACTGAGGAAAGGGCAAGTTTCAGACTTTCAATAACAGAAAATTCTTCATTGTTTGAGTATGCAAGCTTCAAATCTGGTTAAAGTTTTATTGGGTTTAGAGGGGGTGATAGATGCAGGTAATTGTTTATTGTGAGCTACCATATTGGCTAATTTTCATAAAAAATTGGATGTAGTTGTCAGCAATGAGGAGGTGTGTTGTATTATTTTGGATTTGTTGTTTTTTAATGCAGCAGTGGACAAGGGTTTGGAGGATACAACACCTCCAATTTAGGGTTTTGGCATCTTTACTCCAATAGAGGCAAAAAACATGGTGACTATAGAGGATTTTAACATGCTCAATAAGGATGTTGCAATCCACATGGATCTGTTCCAAGATATTACAATGGATATTAAACATATGGTTGTTTACCATCATAATGGATACTCAAAATGACACACAAGTACTCCTTTTTGGCATATGCAAATGACACTTTGGCTAGAGCAGCTCAAAGGGCTGAGTTAATTAATGATATTTGGTTGGCAGGTCTAGATTCTTCTTCTATCTCTCCTGTTAGGGTGGAAGTTGTGCTGGTTACAAGCAATGATGAGACTACCAAAGTTGGTGTAAGCTGGCATTCCATTCTAGGTGGAAGGCATGTTTCATGTTGGGGAATCTTCAATTTTTATTGGTATCTCCATTAGCTAGTAGGGTTGGGTAGAGGTTTAGTGGGTGTTGTACTATTACAAATATCTTTTTCTTCAGCTTCATATCGGTAGGGTCTTTAGTCAGAGCTAGCCTGGTGTATTCGGCCTTGTGTAGTTGATGGATTTCCCAAGCCATAGGTTTTGTACCCTAATGCAATATATTCCTATATGTTCCTATCAACCATGCTTCAGTATGCACAATATTTTGACTTTTGTTTAGTTCTTTTTTTAAGTATAAACCTATGCTCCCCAAGGAAGTGCCCCTACTCAAAATGACCCCATCCCGTATACAAGACATTTCAATGATAGGAACGGGTAAGAAACATCCCCACCCTGTCCCTTTTTTTGAAAAATTTACGCAATGTCCCTGAGATGGAAAATTTGTTTTAGGGGATGCCTAGGTACAAGGCGCGGGTCAAGCACTTTTTGGAGCATTTTTTGTAAAAAGGCATAAGTTTACAAGGAAAAAAAAAGGATGGGTGGGTCCACAAGGACCCCCACACCCCTTTAAACTAAAACTTAACCTAAAACAACCCACCAAAACAACTAAAAAAAACTAATTTTGACATTTTCCGATTTGTGAAGATAAAGAGTAGCAATGAGAAGAGAAAAGTAGTGGTAAGAAGGCAATAGACCATCCAATCAACGTCGTTTGAGGCAAGTTTACCATATATTATTCATTTGTACATATTGCTCTGCATTTTTTATTTTTTATTTTGAAAGCTCCAAACACTTAAGGAAGGTTTTTTGTTTATTTTTGGTTCTATGTTTGCACTTGCAATTGTGTTTTAAATTTTCAACAAAAAGAACCAATGAGTAGCAGCAGGAATAGTGAAAGTGAAGAGATTGAAGTTGAAATGCAACAAACAACTAGAGGTCATAGAAGTATGGCTACCACTAGGGGTTCTTCTCAGAGTGGAGTGTAGCAAGGATTGCAAGCTAAGCAACCCATTTGAATGCCCTTCTGAACTCCTCAAAAACTATGCAACAGGCCCATTTGACCCCCAAAAACCTTTCTTATAATTTGCAACACACATAGACAAAGACAAAGAAAAAAGATTAGATGGGAGTAGAATATGGCTATCTCAGTTGTGCAAGAAAGACTATAGGGGCAGCTATACAAGAGTTTATTCTCACCTTTTGTGCATAAGTGGACTAGGTGTAAAAGGTTGTGAAGCTATTACTCTAGTTGAGAAGGCCAAAGTAACTAGGTTGCACATGGAGGGGGAGGCAAGAAAGAAGGGAATTTCAATGTAGAGTATGTAGCCTAGTGTGCTATTGCCTACCAAAACCATAGATGTTAATAGTCAAAAGGGAGAGGATTCTACTTTGACCAAGGGAAAGAAAAAACTACTAGTGTTTTAGGGTTGTTTAAACTTTAATGCACAATCACGAGATGTGTTCAAGTCTTCTATTGCTACATTTTTTTATGCTCATGCCACACCATTTCATGTGGCTCATTCTCCCTATTTTAAATAAATGGTCAAAGATGTGATAGTTGTAGATCTCTCATTTATCCCACCTAGAGAACATAAGCTACACACCACCCTCTTTGATAGAGAATATTTTAAGGTGAGTGTTCTAATGGAAGAAATGAGGCAAACTTGGATAAGGGAAGGTTGTTCCATCATCATGGATGGAAGTACCAATATCAAACATTGGCCACTCATCAATAACATTGTCACATATTCAATTGGCTCTTATTTTCTTAGAGCTATTAGTTGTTCAGGAAGTGAAAGGATGCAAACTTCCAATTTCAGATTTTGAAGGATTTCGTAGAAGAGGTTTGAGACTCTAGTGTTGTGCAAGAGGTGACCAAGTTAGCCTATGTAAGTTAGCTGGATTGATGGTGGAGGGTGCTTACAAATACATTTCTTGGACACCATGTTGTGTTTATACATTGAACAACACATTGAAAGGCATTGGGAAGATAGATTAGGTGAAGGAAATGGTGGTAGAAGCTAGAGGAATACAGATGTTCATTTGCAACCATCACACTTCAATTGCTTTGTTCATGATTTTTTCGAGAAAAGAATTCCTCAAGACTCTGGATACTAGATATGCCAGCTTCTTCACTTTGTTAGAGAAAATGGTTGAGGTGAAGAAGCCTCTATAGTTAATGGTGGTTAATTCAGAGTGACGTAGATGGCTAAAGGCAAGCGCACCTAAAGGAAGGAACACGAAACAAAAAATCCTTCACGATGATTGGTGGTTCAAAATGAAGTAAGAAATTGCTGGTTTTATTATTAATTTTTTTAGAAGTTAATTTTTTAATGTTACTAACTCGTAACTTAGTTTCTTTTTTTGTAATAGCATTTACTCTTTATCATTTGAGTCTTCAATTCTTAATCCTTTTTGAAATTTTAATTTTTGTAACTTGTTTGCACTTGTAAATATGTTTACTCCTTCATCAAACCTATTGTGAAAGTCATAAGATATGCTAATACAGACCCTCCTAGCCTTGGTGAGATAGCATATTTGGGCAAATGAAGCAAACCATTTATAGCAAGGATCTTACTTTGAGAGTATATTAGGAGCATATTATGCTCATTGTGATATGGTGGTGGTACACTATGAACAACCCACTTCATATGTCAACTTATGCTCCAAACCCCATGGTATCTAGCTAGGCTTGGAAAACTGTCTTCATCTCATGATGAAGAGGAGAAAGAAGGGCTCATGAAGGCGGTTCAAAAAATGTAAACTAATAAGGACTTAGGAGTCTTCTATACTTCACAAACAGCGACTTGCCTTTGTCAATCTCTATGGTCCATCCTTCAACAAACCAAAGGCAAGGATGGATAGAACTACATTAGATCAAACCGAACCTATTAGATGGTGGATGTGGTATGGCAAGGATGCACCAAAGTTGAGGATAATTGCCACTCGTGATCTTTCACAAGTTGTCAAGTGTTTTGTTGCAGAGAGGAAATGGTCCACATATAGCTTCATCCAGTCAATCAAGAGGAATAACCTTACCTCTAGAAGATCAAATAAGTTGGTGGCCATACATAGTGCCTTGCAACTACAGGATCGACAATCCCCTAAGTATCACCAAACTCCAAACTCACATTGGGATGTTGATCCCAAAGATGCCATACACATTGATGAGGAGGCTCAAGAGGGACTGGATGGGGTTCGATTGCATGAGGCAGCCCCTCATAGTGGTAGTGACTCGAACATGGACTCGTACTCTAATTTTGATGCAAACCTACTAGACGTAAATGTTGATTAGGAACAGTTATACATTTTCTATATTTTTATCATTTTGTAACTGAAATTTGCAGCCTTTGGGCATTTTGTTGTAATTCTTATGTAATATATATAGACATTTGTAATATCTCCTCTTGTATTGAATGATATTTTAAAACAATTTTCACCATTTTGACACATGTATACATTTTGTCAAACAGTTGTCTTGCCTTGAAGTTTGGAAGGTTTCAGAACTTATTTCACCTAACAGTACATTCAATATGATTTGTACATACAAGGGAGATTTATATTTTGTTCATTGCAATATCAAAGTTGATACATAAAATGCAAAGAAGACCATACAACTAAAACAACAGAATTTTTTTTTTTATTACATTCTGATTCAATAAATATTTCTTGTTCACAATTTCTAGTGATACTAATGCATAGAAATACAACTTGCAGGCTACAGATGAAGGTCTAGACTTCAAATACAACTCTAGTTGAACCCAATGCAGCTCCCCAAACACACCCGCACAAGCTTTTACAACCAAGACCTGATAAGGAGCGTGTTGCCCCTTTCCTAAGCGTTGTTGGAGTTATAACAGTCCACGTTTCCCTCCTAGAAACCCTGTGTGACCTTCCTATGTGTGCAACAATGAGGAAAGAGACCATGAACTCTCCAGAAAACGTTGGTGTGAAGTTTGTAGAATATTCTCAAGTTGCAATCCCAAATTAACTGTAGAATATGCTCGCACAAGGAGGCTAGTGGCAGAAATAAATAGTGGTGACTCTTCCTTGGAAAGTTTGACCCCCATGTGAGCTCCAACTCAACCGCCCACCATTCAATGGTCTTTGAAGATGATGCGACCAAATATATAGGAGGTACGGTAGCTCCACTAAATGTTGTGATAGCTTCAGACCCCACACTTAGTAAAAATATAAATTAAACTGAACTTTCACCCCCCTCCACGAATATGTACAACCCCTAATCAGCAGTCTGAAGCCAATAGATAAAGAGCATAATGGTTGTGCAACTCAGGAATTCTAATCACCTTGGATAATCGATATAACTATTGGAAATGTCTCGATACAAACTAAAATTATAGATTTTAAACTATTATCACCTGGTAAACCCCTTTTATCTTTCCTGAAAATTCGTCTTCAAAGGAGACTCACGAATTTTGCAATGTCGCACACCTATAAAAGATATGAGTGATCTCTCCAACAGACCAGCTATGGTGGATTAGTCTCACCATCAAAACTAGTCGCCCTAGGGTTTTCGTCCCAGAGCTAAGAGCTTTGAAAAACTCCTCCAAATCACCAACAAGAGAAAATAACCAAGCATAATCCAAATGGGCTCCAATTTCCACTTTAAATACCCCACAAACTTTTCCCGCCCAAATAATTAAATAATCCTTATTTTAAAGTGCCTTTTATAAATACCTTTTAAATATTTGCCAACATCATTTTAAAACGCCATTTAATTTAATCATTTAATATTACCTTTATAAAAGCACTTTTTCCCACTAGGAAACATGAAATAATTAAACTAATTAATTAATTAATTCCATTTGGAAAAGGGACATTACAACAATAAGAGTGAAAGCATTTAAATTTTGTTAATTTGTTTGTCAATTATCATGCAAAATCTCAATTCAAGTATAATGTTATGTATTAAAGTTCAATAATGTCTATGATGAATGCTTTATCAATGTTATCATATGAATATTTGAAATTTCTTTATATTTCAAAATTTTGCTTAATTTTTTTATTTTCATCCTTTGCCATACCCTAAAGAATGGCCCAAAAAAACACCATACTAGAAACACATTCCCCACCACCTGTCATCCCTATCCCGGAAACTTGGGAGAGAATAGCTATAAATGGATGAGGTTCCTTAATTATAATTTAAAAATAACACCATCTGGCCTATTCAATGGCACAACAATGAATAGGGATGTATTTTTTTACCATTTCCAATTAGCCTTTACAAACACACACTGGTCTTATGCCCTGCAAAACTCTAAATCAAACATATCTTGTATGTCTATCAGTGGCGCACACCCTAGTACTTACCTGCAAACTTTGACTTCATCTAAAAGATGCTCCCAATTAGGAAGGCATTTGCCAGACATAGCATTTGCAAGTTTTGGACAACCATATATTCATTTCCTATCTCTACGGCACATGCCAAATAAGAAGGCTGCACACTTTTAATTTTCCATTTTCCCCCTTTATGGCATACGCATCCCCTTACCTTCACATTTTTTCTAAAATATCCCAACTAGGATTTTCCCTAAAATTTCTTATTTCAAACTCAGAATTCTGCCCTAATTTTCTGCATAATTTGTTTTCTGCTCAAAACACTAGATTCTGATTTTATTTTCTGATTTTAAACATATCATCATAGCGAACAAATCCATCTCCAAACATGACAATAATGATGGCAAAAGATGCTATACAATGGCATTCACATCACCATGAATTACACCATGAAATACACAAAGTAGACCCATCAAATAACATGCATAAGTCTGATTTTCTGAGTGGAAGTCTACTACTATAAATCAGAATATTAGAGTCTGATTATTACATTCAAATCAAGGGCTCCACATGACACAAATGCCCGGAATGCACAGGTTGTACATACCAAAGATTGATGAATTGATGCTCCTCAAACCTCTGAAAGGATGGCGCTAGTCTCCTGCTAGGGTTTAGGGGTTTGCAACCCTAATCAATGAAAAAGTGGCCTCCAAGAACCAATTCACCCTCCACAAATGCAGAGATCCACTTAGGGCTACCCTAATGCAAGGAAATACACCAAAATGCCAAGAAATGGATCCTCCAAGGGTGGTGCACAAGTCTACTCTGAATGCTGCTCCAAAAGATGTTAAGTTCTGCTCAATGGTGATGATCTAAGGCTGCTCCAATCTGATGCAAAAGTCAAACCCTAGAACTCTTCAAAATGTCCATTTTGCCCTCCCATGCGAGTAGCCCTTCTCCTACAATGTGGCGCTCCAACCTAGGGCCAAAACCCTAGCTTCACTGTAGCACAAACACCACAAATCTGCTGTCCCAAGTCTGATCTAAAATCTGATTTGCAATCTGCTCTTCCGTTCCACGAATATCTCCAATGAACTGCAAGTAGATCTCAGTTATGAAGCCTTCTCAAGATGAATTAGGTTTTTTATCCAATTCACCTTATATCCTCAAGGGTTTTCATCCTTGGAATATGATGCAAATAACTTGCAAACCAAAAGGAATAAGATATTATGCTGAATGATGATTTGAAATGCCTCAAAGACCTTATATTTATACTTGTTTTTCCTTCTCCTCACAAGCTGGCCGACCTAGGCTTATTTTCTTTTCTTTTTTTTATTGGTTTTTATTCCTCAAGAAGGCCAACCCCCTCAAGACAAGTTGGGCGCCCAAAATTAATTTATATATTCGAATTAAATATGTTTTATTGTCCTTTTTGGAGCCCCTACTCAAAGAATTAAAATAATATTATTTTATTTCATTTGGGACCTCTTTTAACCTCCAAATGAATCGTCCTCCTTTGGCAAAAATAATTAAATTATTTTGATCCCTTCAAAAATAATATTAAATTATGGAAAATTATTTTCCAAGCTCCATTTGTCCAGCAAAAAACCCTAAGTGTGAAAATTGTGTCCACTCTAAAAAAGGGGACATTACAGTCCTCCCTTCTCGAGATTGCTTGTCCCCAAGCAATAACAAACCTACATCCTCCAAATCTCCAAAGGCTCCATCCTTCAAGAATGCAAAATCAATCAAGGACCAAACGCTAGACCAATCTGAAGCCCTGAAGAAAGCCATGCCTGTCAACAAGTGATGAAGAGTGTGAACTTTGAAATACAAACACAAGTCTCCATGCTTCCGCTGCTCTACTCTGATACAATCATCAATGCCCTGTGAGTTTTGAAGCAACTCTTCAAGATCCCAACGAAAAAGTGTTTCAATGATGCCACCACTTGGATCCCAAATCACCACATCCTTGCATCCATTAGACATGAGGAGATGGAAGCTTCTCAAAGTGCTATCGACAAAAAACCACCCTCCAACTCCTACAAATCTCCCATGGATATGAGGAATAGCCAACATAAATGCAAGGAAATGTATAACAGCTCCTCCTAAGTTGTCGATATGGAACAAAACAGCAACCTCATGACTGAAAATCAAACTTATGTAGGAGCAAATAGTATCTCCAATGACATAGGATGATAGAGTATCATCCCTATGCCACTCTCCAAGGAGGATAGGATAATCCAACTCTCCTCCAAACTTCCGAACAGCTGTTGTCCTCCAAGAACTTTGTAGGAAATCCATGCACCATAAAGTAGAACAGCCATCTCCTAGCAATCTATGGAGTAGATCCTCATGAACTAGGGCAGGAATGCCAAGATCTTCATGCTTCCTTCCAATCCCTATGACATAGTCCAGCTGAAACACAAGCATTAGTAACTCAAAACCAAACATTATAGCAATGCATCCATACATTGTGTCATAGTTCAGCTTCACCTCCAAAGTATACCCAACAAATGCAAGTGTCTCCATGGCATGCATCACAAATCTCTGAAATAGAGCAGCTACATACTCTACAAAAGAGTCATCAACATGATGAGACTCATCATGGGAAAACTCTTCAAGTGCTCCATGAACGATCAAAGACCAAACCAAATCTGCATCACCCATGTCTCCATCTACATATGAGGGAATAATACTAGTGGCCAATCCACTAAGTGTGTGCTCCATCATGCCATCCAAGTGTATGTTGTGAGCCTTCAAATGGCTCTCCAAAAGAGGTGACACTACACCCTCATGAAGCAAGCTATGTAATATTCAAGGAATTTTGATTCATACCTCAAACCCGATTGCTCCACTTGCTTAGCTACCATACAAGTTTCATTCCTCATGCGCCACATGCTTCAAATCTTCTTTGCCTCTTTCATGCCATGGCATATCAAATTGGACATCTTGTGCCTTGGACAATCCTTAAAATCTTCATGTTTGATTCGCAATGGAGTGCCAACGGTAGGAGAAGTTTTCCCACTCTAATTCTCATGTGTAAGGGCTACCATCATCTAATTATGCAAAAATGAAGCATTGATCCAAATCAAAAAATTAGAACTGTTGCCATACCCTTTTATGGTGCCTTCAATCACCTCAAACTTCTCCTTCCTCATTATTGCATGTTCTCCAACAAGTGTCGGTCCAACATGAGTTTCTCCATGAAAATCATAAGCCTTAAGGCTGATCCTCTTGGCTGTCATAACATGATCATGTGAAGATAAGGGACTGTTGTCATACATCAAAAAATCAATCCTTACCTCATGCTCTACTGTGATGTCTTCCTCCACCTCAATCAACTCTCCTTCCATGAGTGGATGGTTATCAACGAGTGTTGGTCCACGAGATGTCTCCATGTACAAATCAAGTTACCATGTGTCACAAACTTTTCCCATGGCTGCAAGCTATGTCCTCATCATAGAGTCCTTCAAGACCTTCCTCCATGTCTCCGCTCTTTGCCATCTTTATGTTGCCATGTTTTTCATTGGATGTGGTTGCCATATAAGTTTGAAGTTCTACTGGGTGTGATGAAGAGTGTGCCATGCTCAACTCCCAACAAAGGTCATCCACATGCTCTTCCAATTCTTGAAGGGCCTTTTGAGTGCTCTTCAAGGAATCCATAGTGAGCTTATCCACTTCATCTCCCTTCCTTCTCAAAGCATCAACATAAATCTCATCAAGTGTGAGGAGATGATCTCTATCCACAAGTAAGTGTAAGTAGTTTGATTTCACTACCACCAAGGCCTTCTTGAGTTCGTACAAGTCATCAAGAGATAGACCTCCTTCAAAACCTTCATGGTTCCCTAGAGCCTTCCAACACAAACCTGCCATCATCTTATGAACATGATCAAAATGAGTTAGAGCTGCCAAAATCTTACCTTCATTTACCTTCAAATGTCCTTCCAAGTGATGTGACTTATGAGACCCAACACCTACATGCAAAATTTATGTTTGGTCTTCATAAATGTGCACCTCTAAATCAGCTTCCTTCATGGCCTCTTCTTCATTACATCCATCTGTGGAATCTAGGTCATCATCATGCTCAATCAAAGGGTCACCATCAAAGTAGTGAGTAGAATCTTCTACATCATGCTTTTCCTCAAGGGATGATCTAGAAAGTGTATGTACAGCTATTATCTCCTTAACCACCAAGTGATCCTCAATATTTTGCAATGCCAAGTCAGTCTTATCCAAATCTCTTTGTTCACCACATGCTGAAATTTTTGAATTGCCATCATATGTATGAACAACATCCATCTCAAAGACATGAAAACCATAATTTGATTCCTTGCCAATATGAGGTAAAGGTGACAAAGCAATGCTAGGCTCAATTAAAGGAATATCAACCAAACTCATAGCTTCTTGTAGCTGATCCAATAAGATTGGTTTGGCAATCTTCATTGGTTCCTCCTTCAATCTTCTACCCATCTCGAAGTGTCATGTGCTCTTCACTTGTGGCTTCAATAGGTGACTCTCCTTCATTCTTGTCCTCATAGGGCTGAAGTGAACTTGTGGCTTCATCTTCTATAGGGCTTCCACATGTATTATAAGTAGGTGTCCAAACTTCTAAGCATGTGAAACAACATTGTTCTCTCCTCAACTAATTTTTGCTCTTCTTAGGATCACCGGTAGGCTGCAAATCACAAACAAGTACTTCTTCTTCCTTCTCTAACCTTTCTTCAACAATAACTTCTGATTTTTCTTTCTTTGTTCTTCTAATATACTTCACCAAGCTTATTTTACTAGGTTTCAATGTTACAACTAAACTCAAGAAATAATCAAAAGAAACCCCATTTATAAACCTATCAAGCATACTTTGACACTCTTCAAAGAGTTGGATAGCTTCTTGTTCATATCTCCTCTTGATTTGATCTTCAACCCTACTGAAATTCATTGTCAAAACTCTGAAATTTTTTGAATCACACCCAAACAGACTAGCAGGATCAAAGCTCTGATACCACTGAAATATCCCAACTAGGATTTGCCCTAAAAAAATATTTCAAACTCAGAATTCTGCCCTAATTTTCTGCATTTTTTGTTTTCTGCTCAAAACCCTAGATTCTGATTTTTTTGGATGTTAAACATGTCATCATAGCGAACAAATCTATATCCAAACATGACAAAATAATGATGGCAAAAGATGCTATACAATGGCATTCATATCACCATGAATTACACCATGAAATAAACAAAGTAGACCCATCAACTAACATGCATAAGTCTGATTTTCTGAGTGGAAGTCTGCTGCTATAAATCAGAATATTAAAGTCTGATTATTACATTCAAATCAAGGGCTCTACATGACACAAATGCCCAGAATGCTGCTGGTTAAATCAGAACCTAATACATAGGTTGTACGTACCAAAGATTGATGAATTGATGCTCCTCAAACCTCCAAAAAGATGGTGCTAAGTCTGCTGCTAGGGTTTTGGGATTTGGAACCCTAATCAATGAAAATGTGGCCTCCAAGAACCAATTCGCCCTCCACAGATGCAATGATCCATATAAGGCTCTTCCGTTCCACGAATATCTCCAATGAAGTGCAAATAGACCTCCACTATGAAGCATTCTCAAGATGAATTAGGTTTTCGTCCAACTCATCTTATATCCTCAAGGGTTTTCATCCTTGGAATATGATGCAAATAAATTGCAGACCAAAAGGAATAAGATATTATGCTGAATGATGATTTGAAATGCCTCAAAGACCTTATATTTATACTTGTTTTTCCTTCTCCTCACAAGCTGGCCGACCAAGGCTTATTTTCTTTTTCTTTTTTTATTGTTTTTTATTCCTCAAGAGGGCCAACCCCCTCAAGACAAGTTAGGTGCCCAAACTTAACTTAAATATTCAAATTAAATATGTTTTATTGTCCTTTTCGGAGCCCCCCACTCAAAGAATTAAAATAATATTATTTTATTTCATTTTGGACCTCTTTTAACCTCCAAATGAGCTGCCCTCCTTTGGCAAAAATAATTAAATTATTTTGATCCCTCCAAAAATAATATTAAATTATGGAAATTTATTTTCCAAGCTCCATTTGTCCAGCAAATATCCCTAAGTGTGAAAATTGTGTCCACTCTGAAAAAGGGGGCAATACATTTTCTCTTAAACATTTGTCTTGTTTATTGTAGGGCAAGAACCCAAGTATGCCCCAGCAATTTGTAGCTCAAAAATTTGACCTCACATTGACTGTCACACACCTCTTCACAGCCTGTAAATTTCTCGGAACACAAATTTTTTTCTTCCCTTCCAGTGCACTTCTCTTAACCATGATGCATGTCAATGTCTCAACCTATCTTCAAAACATCTTCACCATTCGAACCCCATTCATTTATTTGATGAACGTTTTCATTGACCCTGCAAAGATACAGAAGAAAGACAACAGAAACAATATAGTAGACTGTGACCTGACTCTTGACTTGATGAAAAAACCCACCTAAAACCTTTCTTTTCCAACTTTATAATTGTAATTGAATCAACTTTTGTTCCAAGGAAGCAAATAATAGTGGCTACAATTTTTTGTTTGTGGCTACTCCATAGCAATTGAACTGATCCATACAAAAGTTAAAGAAACCAGGGCAACAATACAAAAGCAATATTGTCTACAAAATGGGATGAAGAATTCGGTAGTAATGTTCAGTAATTTGCAAAGCCCTTGCAAACCCCTTTGCCTATCTCACTAGAAATATAGTTGCATGCTAGCTACTTCAAAAATAATGCCCTAAAATGCTTAAAAATTCATCAGCATATAAAATGAACATACCAATCCAAGTTTGTAATACTCACCTCAAACCTCTGCTCAGAATCATTCCACTCAAACATGGGAAAATCTGTCACCCACAAAATTGAATGTGCAGACTACAAAACAGAAATCAGAAAACAAATGATCAGACATTAAAAGCAAAGAGAAAAGGAAACAACTACACAGTAAGCAACAGACATAAAATTGGCTCTCTCAAACAATCCTATAATTATCTTGCCAAAGAAAATAACAAAAATACTGCAAGAAAGAAGAGGTCCAATAGGAAAACAAAACAGTCAGAATTTTCAATTAAGTCTATGCAATCAAGTTATATGAGAGTGTACCTTTCTATCGCAAGGCATGTTCTATACAATCAGAGTCATGAAACTTTAATCTAATAAATTGGAATGATTTGACTCTGACAAATTATAGAAACAGCCAAAAATCATTTGAATATGATGAATAACGTCAGAGAATATTCACTCACATTGTCAATAAGTCCTAAATCATGAGCAATGAATGTTCTCAGCTGACCAAGTGTTTTATTCACAGTTGAAGGATGGCCTAATGCAAAAAGAATCAAATCCCCTGGTTTTGCAGCACACAGATTAAGAAATTCCTCCTTTTTTCCATTTTCCAAACTTGATGTCAAAGCTGCAATTCCTTCAAGCCGACCTAACAAGGTTTTCCAGGCATTCAATTATCATTTAATACAGAAGAAATCTTCTGTACAGAACAATAGCATGATGGTTATCATATATGGATGATACCACTTAGAATTCTATTTCCATGTTAAGTAGTATTTGATATCACAAGCTTCATAAAGATTCTACATACTTTTCAACAAATGAATATAGATTTGCTAATTATTGAGCGAACTGAGAAATCAAGTACTGATGGGCATACCGTTGTCAAGAACCTTGAGAAAAGGTAAACCTTTGGCCCCAGACTTAACTGCTTCCCTATAAACATCTCCCTTCTTCAGATTCATGTTTGAATATTTGCTTGATCCAGAAGGCACTGCCAAAGCCTTAATAACTCCACCAGATGCCAGGGTATCAGCAAAAATTTGGAAACTTGATCCATGAAATACTTCTGACACCTGAGTAATTACACCATTTTCACAACTTAAGCAAGTATAAATAGCATATCAACAAGTTTGAGCAGAAAAATTAAAACCAAGGAAAATGAAATGCAGTAAGAGAATCTTTAAAGAAAATCTAGTCAACTGATTAAAGAAAACAAAGTAATGCTTATAACCATAAGAAGCTAATCCAAAAGAAACAAGCAATCAAAACCTTACAACTACAGAAAGAGATTTAAAAAGCACATTCTAGAGAACAAATAAGAGAGAATCAACAAAATTCACGTCTCTACAAACTCATTCATGATTTTGGTAGCAGAATTGACTGAGAATATTAAGAGATACAGAAAAAAATCATCATTATCTTAGAAAGTAAATTTTTACCACCTATACGACACAACTGGCGATTAAATAAGCTAATTTAATTGGTCTAATCTCTGATTAACTGCAGTTACGTTTCCAAATTAGTTTGTAAGGACTGATTCCTGTTGGAGATTTGATATCTTCTATAAACTGGTTGCATTTAGCATTGGCTGTTATTGATGTATCAGATCTCTCCAATCCAATGCCAAAATCATTCCTGGTGAAATCTCTTGAATTATATTTAATAAACATCAAACCAAGTTCATGAGATATGTGATGGAACTGTAGTTTGGGATACTTTACTGTCATTTTAAAGATAGACACAGCTACACAATGAAAGTAATAGACCTTGCAAAGAAATCCCTGTTCTATCTAATGCATATCTGGAGACAGGCAATTCATGGATATGTATCTGATACACCAAATTATTTGTGTAATATTCAAACATGGCACAAATAAGACAATGTCATATCCAAGTCATATACAATCACTACCCAAGAATTTTAAGAAAGAAAAGCAGTTATCTCATCATAGTCACTAACTAATATAGTATGTATTATTGTAGCTAGTGTACAATGTCTATTATTATGTTTTGATAAAATTGGTTATCAGACTATGTATTAATTATCTGTATTGATTGGTTGTCAACTTCAGGTAGTTACAAGCGTCGGTTGGTTGACAGTTGTGTTGTTCTTGGCAACCATCAGGTCCTTTAAATACATTGTGTATCACCAAGAAGAGTAGAATGATCTAGTCAGATCGACTTTGATCCTTGGCTGACCATCCCTAGTCTTCTTTTGTAATAATTTCATGTGCAAATAAAGATATATTTTACTCATGTATATGGTATGCATCATCATCTCTATTATTAATTCATGTATTTAATTTATCAGATAGAGCAATGAAGATTTGGCATCATTGCCTTAAAGAAATCACACCAGATTTGAGAGATTCATGCCCTTAGACCCCAATAAAGGCGGGAAGAGACCACAACGTGGTCAAGATCAACAGATCAAGCAATCTTTGAGGATCGAACAAAGAGAATGAAGGCGACGATTGAAGGATGAAGTTGAAGAAAGCAAAGGGTTTCTAACCGAATGCCCGAGTCCACCCAAGAGTAAAAGTTGAAGCGTAAGCAGAAGCCATAGTTGGGAAGAAAGGAAAACTTTCACAGCAAGAGAACACACAAAGGGTTAGTACACGAAGGGTGAGTGGGAAGAAATATGTAATGTCCCCTTTTTCATGAGCGTTGGAGTTTAAAGGAATTAGCCTATTCCTGATCCTCGTAGGCTAATAGGGCTTGATAAAAGGGTCGTTTGGCAGATACCCAGTTGATTGGTTGGCTCATTTCGTGACTTCATGAAGGTTTTCCTATTATCATCATGGATATTTCTATTTTTGGAAACCTTATTTTTATATTACAATGTTATATTGCACTTTAGGAGTTGGTAATATTTAATATTATTATAAAATGCAATAATAAAATAATAAAATAATATTATAATATTCCTTCTAGAAGACGACTTGGAAAAGTTCTAGAAGCCGACTTGAAAAAGTTCTAGAAGGAGGTCGACCTCTTGAGGAAAAGAATAAATAGACATGAGGAGCTCATTACCTATCATGGAGATTTGAATATTGATTTGATATTTTCAGTTGTGCAGCCTAGGGTTTTTGCAATTGTTTCAGTTGACCATTGAGAACGGAAACTCTCAATTGGTAAGCAATTTTGAGGGTGTGGAATATCATCCGAATTATTGTAGCTGGAGGAAGTCACTTCAGACTTTCTATTTGTGCTTCATTGTAAAAACTTTGTGGCCTTTGGCCAAGTTTTTGCATAATTCGATTGGTGCATTGTTGGAGGCATTTTTGGTGTTGAAGTATTCACTCATTTTGGCATTTAGGAGTTGACTTGCTTTGGAAAGAATCTGATTTTTATAACAGAAATTATAGTCATCTTATGTCTGCATAAAAGCCACGATTTTGTCATATTGTATCTCTTCTTGGCATCAATTTCACTTATGCTTGCAGCGCTTGATACAAGGAAGGGTGGAGATGATTCTTGATGCATTTTGAGGATGATTTGTGGCTTCATCAATTTATCTCAAAGATCTGATATCTCAGAACAGGGGTGGCCATATAAGGAGGAGCGATTCCTAGAATGAAGGCATTAAAAATTCTAAATAAATTAAGGAGGCATCGTTGGGTAATAAGATAGCTAGGCGCTACATCAAAGGAGTCCAATCTGCTTTGCTCAAGGAGAATCAAACTTGTTTGTGCAGGCAGCCATTGCATTTCCAGGTTTACTTCAAACATTTGCATCTTAGTTTAGTGGTCTTTAATCAGCCTATTTTGTATTGTAAAATTCAGTTACTGAGGCATTGGAATTCCAGTCATTCATTGTTGCAAAAGATTGCATTAAGTTGCTGCTGTAGATGCATGATTGTTGTAGGTGCATGTTTGTATCAGCATTGCTATATTTTATAATCTATGTAAAGCCAAGAGTCTTGGCATTTTCATTGTCATCATTGTAGAAGGGATTGCATTTCAATAAAGATATCATCAGTTGGGAGTTATATATTGTTCTAATGATTATTTGAATAATGTATGAGGATGTATGCCAACTATTTGACATAATGACAAGTGGCTGTAGATGTTATTATCAGCATAGTAGTTGCATACCAACTGTTTGTAAAAATACCAGTTGGCTGCAGGTGATCAATTCTCATGTTTAGATCATATATATGCATTGAATATTGCAAAAATAAGTTGCACATTTATGTTAGGACATTGTTTAAACAATTTAGAGTCATTTGCAAACATTCTTATTGATGTTAAGTGAAGGAAAGTGCCATTTAAAGTAAACTGAAAAGTTATATCAGTCACATACCCCTTGTATGCAGAGTGTTTGATGAAATTCCCAAGGCCAAGAATCAAAAGTTTTTCAACCAGTTCTGAGCAGGGTCATTACAAAATAGCATGACATCTACCGCTCCCCGAAGAAGCGTACACTGACCTTGCTGACCAAGTGGGAAAACCGTCTGTACCATCAACGTCAGACGAAGGGGAAGGTGGGGGAGAACCTACCAATTGTTTGATAGAGATGTACGAAAACACCATACGCCAGATTGAAGACTTGATACCTACAGAGAAATCAAATATTGGAAGACCGGAGTTGATAACGCCAAGATGAAGGGAGCATAGAAAGGACCCCGAAGGCAACCCAAGAGTGACAAACATTGAAGAGGGACGAGTGAAGGATTTTGATGTGTCTGTGAGTGCAAAGAAAGCACCAGAACATACAAATCAAGACTCTCCAATCAGGTTATAGTCACAAACCGAGAAGCAATATGGTGACTCCCCCAGCAAGTCCAAATGTAGAAAGGTAGAAACTTCCAAAATTCACAGGAAAGAGTCAAAGGATCCTGTGAGACATTGCAAGACATGCGAGACAATCTAGGTAGCAAATGGCCAAGATGACAGAACCTATTGGCTGAGGGCATTTCTAGCAACTCTCAGAGGCATAGCCATAGACTAGTATATAAAATTGGACATAGCACACAAACCTACATGGGATGCATTGATAACAGCATTCCAAGAGGAATTCAAACTCTTGAGAGATGATAACGAAATTGTAGAAAAGATCTACAACACCAAACAAGGAAAGCATGAAAACGTACAAGCTTACAATTGTATGCTCAAAGAACCGTTGGTGAACTAGGAAAACAAGGTGGCAAATGGATTGAAGAAGATGTGGTTTATCAAAGGGTTAATCCCTTCACTAAGGAAAAAAATGAAATTCGTACGCCCTCCCCCTATGCCGACACTTACAATTGAGGGATGGACATAGAAAGTAAAGATAAAATGTCCTCATGCAGTGTCATGTCCCCATTTTTGGCGAGCATCAATGGTCGTGAGATTGGCCTATCATGAGACCCTCGTAGGCTGACAGAGTGGTTAGAGGGTCGTTTCGGAGCTTGGCTCAACGTCAGATTGGTAGTGTTGATCAATTGGCTTTCGTTTGGGCTCGATCGGAGACCTTTTTGCAGAATTGCTATTTTTAGCAGTTCCTGGCAGGCAGCGTGGGACCCCTGCTATTTTTAGCAGTATGGCTTTGGCGGCGTCAGGAATCACTTCAGAGTTCGTCAGCAGCAGACGGATCAGTCATCGGGTTAGAAACGAGGAAGATATTAATATTTAATGTCATTAATTAAATATTAATTATTTAATGTTTATAATATAAAGTTATAATTTAAAATTATAACTTAAGTTATCTGCCTTGAGGGGTGCGCCCATCATCAGAAGGGGCCAGTTTGGCAATTAATAATTATTATTAAATATTTCACAGAGACTATGGAATTATTAAAAGATTAAAATGTGAATATTTAATTAATACCCTATTCTTAAGGAAATCACACTTTTCAGCTTAAGAAGGGTTTTGCATTGGTTTCTGAGCCATTATGACATTTGAGAATCAGAAAATTTGCCAGTCTTTGCCAGAGGACGAAGACCTTAGGGTTTGAGTTCGAAATTCGTCGGAGAACAAGCCATCTCCATCGAAGCAGTTCAGAGGATGTGAAATAACATCTGATTTATTGCCAGTTGAGAAATTTCTTCATACAGGAGGAATTACAGAGCATCACAGTTGATACAAACATCAGAGATTATTGTTTTGCAAGAGCTCGATAATCAATCATTCAATACCTTCGCTCATAAAGGCGCATCCCTATTGGATATGGAGATTTCCGAAAGGGCGCATGTTAGTTTGGCCACATCGCTCTAGGTCGTAATTTCCGTACTCGTACCGCATCATCCATCTCGAGAGGCGTAGTTTTCAAAAGAGGTTTGCCAGAGGTTTGATCAGGAGATATATCTTAATGATGGCGCACCTTTCTACAGAGTTTAGACACTGATTACAAGTGAGACATACAACCTTTATTTAGTGCAGCAGCAGGCCGTACCACACTGTACCTGGACCGTACTTTCATTTAAGGCGTGTTATTTCCTTGAAGAAAACGCCTAGCACTCTGGTTGCCAGTCTTCACCTGTGTGGGCGCTTGGATGCTGGGAGACACTCGAGACTGTTGCAGAGAGGAGGGAGCATTGTTTTGCATCAGCCGTACCTTCTCAATCAGATTACCAGCAAGCTGTTATAACCAGGTTTTTACATATAAAAATCACTCTTTCTCTTGTTGCATGCTAGCAGATCATTATTGTATTGAGGTCATTTGAATAATAAAGGAGACGCCTTCACTCTACATTGTATTTCCTATACATATTGATGATCTAGCAATTTTATTGAATTTAATATTAATTTCTACAAAAGCCGTACTGTTCATTTATTACATGAAAAAACGTCAAAAACAAGTAAAAACCAAAAATCCTTCCGAAGTCAAACAAGAAATACTCGACGGAGAATGGGGAACGAAGCTCTGCTATTATAAGGCTTCTATTGGAAATCTGAGCTACTATGTTATTGAACATTGAAAATTGATCAAGTTCAAATTGTGCCAAGGGTTTCACTTCCCTTTGCATTGGGAACGAGCGCATCTCTAGTGGAAAGCAACGAAGGAAATATCCATTTACGCCAGCAGATTTCTCAAGAGATTACAGAGCATTCACAGATCTTTCACTTTCAGAGTTTTGTTTGGGTTTCATCCAGAAAGCATTCTTCAACTAAGGCGCATCATATTCTAGGGTCTGGACACTATTTTCAAAAAGCCGTACACTTTGTACTTGCTGATCTGACAGAGCCGTACCACTGCAGCAGGCCGCACTTCTTCATTTCTCAAGCCGTACTTGTATCTGGTGCAAATCGCCTATTCTTCTGGACTTTGGCTTTCATTCTTTGTGGCGCCTCAGCATCTGGATCATTTCCGGAGCATCAGACGGAGGGAGAAGCATTCTATATTGAAGCCGTACCATTATTTGTATTCTTTCAACTTGTAGCTATAATCAGGTTTTTACATTAAAATATCATTGCCTTTTTGATTGCATGTTATTGGATCTTCATTGTAATCATTCCAGAAGATAAATAAATAGTTTGACATCCGTATCTTCAATAGATTCAATAGTTCCCGGAGTTGAATGATTTTATTTGAATTTATTATCAATTTCTTGCAAAATCGCATTATTACATTTATGCTCAAAAATCACAAAAAAACCAAAAACTTCAAAAACAAACAAAAACAGTCAGATTCAGAAACAGGGGAAACAAGGGTTTCTACAGTTTCCAAAACGAAACAATCGTTAATTGAGGAAAACTAAAGCTAAAAAACTGAAAGATGCTAAAATGTACTAAAGCAAACAAAAATTACTAAAAACACACTAAGTTAACTAAAAGAAAGCTAACGACTAATAAAGGCTAAGATGACCATTAATATTACATTTAATATTTTAATATGGCCCACTATATGTTGGAGAACAAGAATGTTGCCAAGAAGTTTTGGGTTGAGGCAGTGTATATTGCAATATACCTTCTTCACCCGTCTCCCACATAGGTCGTCAAGAAGATGACCCCAGAGGAAGCATGGTTTGGGAGGAAACCAAGAATCACTCATCTTCGAGTGTTTGGCCTCATGTGTGGTTTTGGAATCACCACAGACAACCAACATGCACTAAGTGCTCTTTATCAGCAATACTTAAAGAAAAAGAAATCCCGTAGGGGGTTTTGGTAGGTTAAAAAATCTATCCAAACCTTTGGCGTACACTAGAACTACCCCTCAAACACCAAACACTCCCAATAAACAATGCGATAAAACTAAAATAACCTCATGATTGCTAATACACAAAAATAACACCCAAACAAACATTAAAATCCTAGATACCTAGGATTTGGTGAATGAACCTAGATTTAAAACATGGACAAAAAGGTGACAATTAACCTATACCACAACAACAAAGGATTTTTTTGACATTTTCAAGTGTCCTAACAGCATGCATGGACCATTTGAATCATGAGTAGAAGCTCTATGCCTAACAACCATAAAGCTATCTTTGATTCCTGAGTTTAATCAGTTCAAATTCTAAATAAACCAAAGCAAGCTAACTTTATTTGCGTCATGTATTTGAATATTGAACAGCCATTTGCATTGACCTAGGCCATTGACGAGACATATGGTTACAAACATTTGCTTTTGTAGTTACCTTTTTGCAAGTTTTGATTGACATCTCTATTGGCAGATAAACTAACAGCTATGAAAGCCCTAGGAAGCTTTGCACCTCTGTTTTGTGAAAAATATAAGGTGACCAACCATTTGAATACCTTTTGAATTGGTATAAATAGCTCAGTAGGGTTCATGCCCAACAACTTGCAAGAGTTGGGATAGATGAGGAGCTTGGAACCAAATGTGTGAGAGGATCCTAAATCCATTCACGTTGCATGCAAGAGGAGTGTAGGGTTGTGGAACTTGCAATTTAGGTAGCTGAGATCCATTGTGGGTAGAGCATGACAATTGGAACTCGCCAAACTCCATTTAAGAAGCATGCTCACCCATCATGGATGCAATCAAATCCTTCTTGCAATCATGCCACTGAAGCTGAAACAATGATTTTCTAGAGTGAGAGGATGCCTTGGAGGACTAATGGTAGCCTTCAAGTGGTTGAGGTAGGTAAAGTAGTTGTTTTGTGCCCTTAGGCTTTCTAGACATTTGAACATCCTAAGGTTCCAAAGTTCTAGTTCCCCCTGGATGTCTCCACCTAGGGAACAAAGTGAAAATGGAATTGGAGGGGAAACACAATGGATTTGGGAAGATTGTGGGGTTCGTACTTGGGGGAAAATGGGAGAAACACATGGAAGAGGGCCCTACGGGGACGGTCACACACAAGTCATGATAAACTAGGTCCAAGGTGCACCTCGAGACCTATGGCTCAACATAATCCCAATGACAAATAAAAAGAAGGTAGGGCCAAGGTTTTAGAGGGACCAAGAACCCTAGACCTAATACATAGGTCCTTGTTCCAAATGATGGCTTGCAGCTGAGGAAAAATACAAGGGCCTCTCAAATACACAAACACACAAAAATTTGCACAACACCAAGCAACCATGGCAAGGGAATCAACTTAGAATTTCTCAGATTAGGTATTAATGTTGGGTAACTAAGGTCAAAGCGCACAAACATGAAAGGAATCAGGCGAAAATTGATACTATAGAATTGAGTCCCAACATGGGGTGGGTGGCCCTAATTGTGAAATGGATTTTTGTTTGAAATAGTAGGGTGCTCCTCCAACTCGGCAAGCCATGTCAAGTGCCTCTCTTCTTTGTTGCCACTGGTTCCTTTGCTGTTGCACTCCCTTTGCTATTGCCGCTATATGGATTTTATTGTGTTTCCTTTATTATTCCTTATGTTCTTTTAGATTTTAATCTAATGAGAATTAAAATAAGATTAGGATAATTATTTATCATAATCATGAACTCAATATATTTGGTTTTTTGATTTTAATTTCTATTCATTTGTTTTTAATATTTTATTTTTAGTATTGATTAATTTAAGGAATAAATATATTTAAAATTTATGTATATATTATATATTTATTATTATTATTTAAAAATTATTATTATTATTATTTTTTAATATATATATATATATATATATTATATAATATATTTATTTTATTTTTAGTATTGATTAATTAAAGGAATAAATATATTTAAAATTTACATATATATTATATATTTATCATTATTATTTAAAAATTAAAAATTATTTATTTATTTTTAATATATATATATATATATATATATATATTAAGCTGAATCAATCCAGTCCTATGTATGTAATATCCATACCTGAACCTGAATCCAAATTGTCAACTTACAGATATTGTGCATGCGTTTTTAGTCTTGTCTGCTTGAAGTTGGATGATAGCTGCTCCAACTTCAATTGACTGTAGTTTTCTCATACGAAGTCCTTACATATCCTAATATCCCTTCTTTTTAAAGTACATATCAATCCATATTCAATATATTCAATGAACATGTTGGCCATAGTAAAGTACACCATTTAACAACATGATTGGATTATTTTGGTCTAAAAAGATTTAATTGATAATTGTTTCATAACCTTATTTATTTACAAATTCTTGCTTTCGGATATCTAAATTGACAATTTTTGGTGTTTTCCAAGTTTCCAACTTATAGGTCGGTAGATTATCTCACTTAAATGTAGCTTTTTAGTGAAAAATGCAGATTATCCAGAGATAGTAGCTGGCCATGGAATTGGTTGATGTTTCCTTCTGATAAAAGTAGATAAGCAAAACTGCATCATTAGACCTTTGCATGCAAGAGCAAAGATTCATACTAGATTTTCTTTTTCTACTTATATAATTGCAGGTATTTTATTCTTGTTATAAATTGTATTTGTAGATAGAATTGATGAAAATAGATGCCATCTTTTTAGAATGGTTTGTTGTTTACAATTTCTCATTTCTTGATGATTGACAGCTAATCCTTTATTCTGTTGCAGGGAGATATCTAGAATGTTGGCGGACGACTATAAGAAACGAGTTGTGATTGTTGACACATCAAATGAGATAGCTGGTGATGGAGATATACCTCATCCAGGCATTGGAAATGCTCGAAGAATGCAAGTGCCGAATGTTAATATGCAACATAAAGTATTTCCAGATCTCCATGTGTTTTCTGTTACATCTTTATGCTGTATTTAGTTTTCAATGTTAACAAAAGCAATATAGAGGTTTTCTGTTTTCTTAAAGATTACATTCTAACAATCATGTGGGTCAGGACGAATATTAAATTGCATAAAACCACTTCATCTTAACAAGGGACTTGTGTGATTCCATACAAAATTGATGTAATTGTGTAGAAACCCCTATTCTCACTGTTTCTGAAACTGCTTGTTTTTGCTTGTTTTTGAGTGTTTTGATTTTTTTGTGACTTTTTTTGCATAAACAGATGAAATGTGATTTTTGAAGGAAATGATACAAAAATCTCTGATAAATATAATAAGGAAAAATCTAGCACAAATTCACTCTAAAATCAATAGCTATTAATTGTATTATTCTTCCTCAGCAATTACAATATGGAAAACCTAACATGCAGACTAAAACAAGAATCTGATTTGCATTATTCAAAAACCTGGTTTGCTGATTGCAGCCGCCTGGAATAATGATGAAAAAGGCACGGCTCCCAATAAAATCAATTTCTCCCTCCGCCAAATGATTGCCAATGATCCCAGAGGTATAGGCGCCCCATTTGATGAAGTCATATAGCAAAAAGGAAAGGCGCTTAACCCTAGATGAAAAGTATGGCCCTGTACTTGATGGTACAGCCCTGGCTGCAGCAAAAAGAATTCCGTACAGTTTGGAAATAGATGCCAGACAACAAACAAAACCAGCCGCTAATGATTCTTATCTTCCCCTGATGAAACTGGATTAATCTCTGGACAAATGGATCTTCTGAATAGGCTCTGTAATAACTTCTGGATGAAGCTATTTCTCTGATAGGCAATAAATTAGCTGATATTTCACAGCCTCTAAACTGCAGACACTGAAGATGGCTCATTCTCCAATGCAGAATGAAAACTGAAACCCTAGGC
>VDFB02152292.1:100913-144709 GCA_007258455.2 Sequoia sempervirens
AAAATGTGTCACATCGGACATGAGTCCTCTACTTATATCTAAAATCTTATAAAAAATGTATCATTTCTGTGGTTTAGGGTGGTCAGACAGACACCTACTTCTTATTTTTTCCGTGAAATTTAAGTACTATTGCATTGAAATTTCAAATTTTCACCAAATAGATTTTTTTTTTAAAGAAACCTAGTAGTTTAGAAACTACATTCAATTTTCCATAGATTCTATTCTTATATATTTTTGAAATAATATAGATAACTTATTCAAATTTTTACATCAAGTTGCCTAACTTATTTTTCTGAATTTTCATTGCCACTTAAGGGCCTGTTTTTTCCATGATGATCCTGCACATACCCATATCGTACATCTCCTAGAAAATGTGACCTTGTTAATTATAAGTGAGGCCTTCTCAATCTATGTTAGTGTCTCTTTTGTGCTGATATTAAGCTTGATATCCCTGTTGTACCCCAAATTAAATTTTTTGTTACACTTAGACATTTTGAAGAAATGAGTAAAAGTCTTGTTAAATCTGTCAAAAAGGTCAAAATTTGGGTGTGTCTTGCATGAGGGGTTAAAATGTGAAATTCCCAAAATTTGGCGATCTGGGTCTGCTCAGAGTGACCTAATCTAGAAAACCCAGATCTTAGTTTTTCATCCCTATTTTTTAGGAAAACTGCTTTTGTTGGGTTTCTTTTGAAACGGATACTAGCAAAACTTTCTAAAAATAGAAATTTGGTCCGATAGGGTCCAAGCTGATTTTGATTGGCTCAAAATACTTCCATATCAGGCTCGTGCAGTCAGAATCTCAAAATAATCAGTTTTGCCCTATTGGGTCTATTCTATTTTTTCAGAAGCATATCAAGAACTTCGAAGTCATCAATGGAGGTCAGGTGGTTGCCAGGTGTCACACTCAATACTCAGGCATTCAACAGAAGGTGAGTTGGTAAGTAAGCACAAAGAGTTCGGAGAAGAAGGTGAAAACTGTGAAAAAAATTCTAACATTGCTTGTCATGGGTGCCATAGGATAGAATAGGTGCCCATATTTTTAGAGCATTAAATGTTAAAATTAGGGTTTAAGCCTCCAATCAAAGTTGCTCAATTCTCTTCCAGCTCCGCAACGAATCCAACGGTGTAGTCAACGGATCATCCAGTCGCCCGGGATTCAGAGCTAAACAAGGGAGATCCAAACAGAAGTCAGAATGAAAAACATGAAAATTATCAAAATTTGACTATGGGAACTTTGGGCGCCCCAGGTGAAGAGGGGCGCCCAGCTTTTTCGAGCACCTAACTTAGCAGTTAGGGTTTGTGAATATGCTCAATCTTTTCAATATTCAGCCAGCTTCGCAACGCCTGTCTCCGTCAAAGCATCTGACTGTCCAATCTCTGGCAGATTCAGATCAAAGTGGAAAATACAGAATGGAAGTTTGAAAAGGAAGATGAAAATCAAGAAAATGGTTATGGAGCAAATAGGCGACCCAAGAGAGAAGAGGCACCCAAGTTTTCAAAGGGCTAAATAGATAAATTTCCAGATGTAGCTCTCACGTGATTTCTTCAAAGTTGATCAGGCTCTCCAACGAGATATTCAGCACGTCAATCAGAGTTTGCAGTCGCCAGATACGAGAGGCTGAATAGAGGGTTTGATGAGAGCTAAGAATTGAGATTCGAAAGCAAACATGAGAAAGTAGAAAATATTCTAACTCTGGTGAGTTTGGGCGCCCCAGCTTACCAGGGGCGCCCAAGCTTTTGAAGACCCAAATTCAACTGTTTGATGAAGTTTCTCCTAGGAGACCCCTCTTAATATCTCCTCAGCTTTGTAACGAGCATAATCATCAGTCAATACGATGCCCGGGTCACTAGATTTGACAAAATCATTTGTAGAAGAGGAGTTAATGAAATTAAAAATATTATAAGTCTGTTAAAGATGGGCGCCCCTGGAGAGGTTGTCCACTGATGATTTTGAAGGATCAAACAAAGTTTTCCGCCAGAGATGCCTCCAGAACAATCTTCTTAGAACAGGTCAGGCTCCACAATGAATCATTCAGCTCGCTCATCAAATTAGTCTACAAGCCAGAAATCGAGGTCAAAGTAGGGGTTTAAAGTTGTGTAAAGTTGAAAATATCAAAAAAATGACTAACACTGCTTGAAGTGGGCGCCCCTAGCCAAGAAGGGCGCCCAACTTCTCATGCCTTAGTAAAATTTTCAAGATTTTCAAAGTTTCCAAGTTTGTGAGATGAAAGATGGGCGTCCAGGTTCAATGAACGAAGGTTTTTAGGGTTTTGAGGATGAAAGCAAAAGAAAGCAAGCTTATTTCAAACCCTAAGTCTATTTAATACACCTCTTTTCAATGCAAAATTCATCATTTTTGCAGGAGGCGTCCCATGGAGAAGGTTGGAGCAGCAAGTTTGAAGAGTTTTTCATGATTCAAGAACTCAGTTTGTTGGTTATTCATCAAATTTTTCAGACCAGCAAGCATAAGGCCTTGCTTTTTAAAGCTTTTTCATCCAGAAGATCAAATTTTTCAAGAAGAAGGCCAAGATTTTCAGTTTTCAGCCATCTGGGTCTTATCACCTCATTCTTCTGAAGAAATTTTCAAGAACTTCATCAAGTTGCAGCAGCTGCTTTTTATTTCCATGTCAGTGAAATCCTTAGTGCATTCAGTTTTTAATCATCTGGGTCCTCTCAAATCAGTCTTCTGAAGAAAACCCATATCACAGCTTTTTTTCAAGCAAATTTCAAATTTTAGGGTTGGTTGCTTTTTCGATCAGCCATCATTGTTTTTTAAATCTAATCAATTGGGTCCATTTCTAATTGCATTCTAAACAAAACCCAGGTGCCAACTTTTTTTCGTGAAAATTTGAAGAAATTAGGGTTTGCTGCTTTTTCAATCTAAATTCAAAATTTTCAAAAACAGATGATTTGGATTGTCTTGCAAAGAAATTCTGAGCAAAACCCACATTTTAGAAAAAAAAATTCAAAAATTTGTCTATTAGAGGAAGAAAAATCAGCATTCTAAAAATAGTAAGTTGCTCAAAACTTGTCTAAACCTAGGCGAGTTTACAATCATTCTTCAAGGTTTTTGAAATGGAGTACACTCCCAATGATTTCAAGACCAAATCAGCTCTCTACCATGATTTCATCAAAACAACTAAGACGGACTTGCATCATATCAAGTCGGTGTTTGATCTACACACCTTAGAGAGCGCAGGCAACACTACCATCAGAAACCTGGGACACTCTGGACTCCTCGCAACAACATCCATTCCTATTTCAATGTAGAGTCTCGAGTCTGTAATCGCTTGCATCAAGCATTACAACCCGGCTACAAGGGAGATTCAATCAGTTGATGGTAGGATGATTTGCAGTTTGAATCCTGACATGATCGAAAAATGTTTTTCCATTCCCCCATGACCTGAAAGTGTCACTATCTCAAAGGGTGAATGTGAAAGAATATGGGAAATGCACAAAGACAAGTACAGTAAGAAGATTGCACAAAGGTGGATGAAGGAAAAGCATAAGACTTTGCCTAAGAACGTCGGGCTTGATGAAGTGCAAGCTCAATTTCATAGTGTTGTTCGTAGCTGTGATAGCAGCAATCCAGTTGGTGGGAGAATGAGTCATATTTCGATGATGTCAGCAAAGTTTGAAAAGGCGGCCAATGAGGTCAAAGATTTCCTGAGATCAATTGCAAATGGAGAGGATATCTTAGAAAAACGCAATTTTTTTATTGATGGGATAGATGCACCGAACTGGGACACAGTTTCCTGCTTTTTAGCGGATGTGATTGAGATTTGAAATGGCTTTCATCTAGAAGCTTTCTTTTCGCTTTCTTTCTATTCTTGGAGCGATTCTTATCCATTCTTTGAAGAAGAGAAAGAAGATAAATGTAATAGTTGGTGTTTCCTGCTTTTTTTGCTTTCTTAGGTGTTAGATGTTATCTTCTTTCTAGATTTAGAAATAAAGCTTGCTTGTTGAGCAAGCCCTAGATTGTGAAAGCAAGGAGATTTTAGGGTTCCCTACTCCTCTGCTTGCCTATAAATAAGAGCCTTTGCTCATTAGTTTTCTTTAACCATGCTAGTGATAACAAAACGCTGAGCCTATTGTGCCTTCTATTTGTTATTCAAGTGTTGTTCAATTGTTTTATGATAGCAAATTGTTGAGTCTCTTTTAGCCAACAAGGAGTTATTGTAATTGTTGTTCCTATTGTGTAAGAACAAGATTGCAAGCCTCTTTAGTTGCAAGCTCTTGTTCCAGGCATGTTAGTAGTAGATTTTGTTCCAGAAGTTTGAGAAATAAAATCATGAGCTTCCTTTGCCTTGATATAACGTCTCAGATTTCTATTATTTGTGTTATGCTTTTATGATCTTAATTTCAGCTTACATTGAAGTGTGTAGATGTTTGTTGGAAAAGAATTTATTAAAGCACTTTGTCAAAGAATCAACCTTGTTCATTTCTAGTTTCTCTTGCTCTGCGTATTACTTGAGAAGTTAGAAACATCTTTAGCTTAAGTTAGTCATAGTTGAAGTTCTTAAACCAGAAAATCTCAGCTGCGGCGTTTGTGTTTAATAAACCTTGTGCTCTAGCTGATCAAAAAGATAGGCAACTTAGTTTTTAGTTTACTTTCTTTCAACACCATCAGCAAGAGGGAGCTTCCCCTCCTAATTTGAAGAGCAGTTTTACTGTGCATAGCTGTCCATTTCAAATACGCATTCCAGAGGTGCGAATTTAAATGCCAACAATCCCCTAAAAGTGTGAATTTTAATCGCATGATAGGTTCCCTTTGGTGGTAGTACTATGGCTAGTATTCCCTAAAGTCTGACCTTTCATTTGTCCTCTCTTAGTGGTGATGTCATGTGTGTTATTACCTAAGGTGTGACCTTTCATGTGTTGAAGCAATGCCCCTTTGATGTTGGAAGCACCCTTTGTGGTGGTGTTATTTTTACACTCCCTAAGACAAGCTTTCTTCGTCTCCTTGGATGTTAAAATTATATACACCACCTGAGGTGAGATTTGTTTGTCCCCTTGGACGTTAAAATTTTGTACACCCCTCTATGTGAGTTTTTTTCATCCCCTTGGACGTTAAAATCTATGCACCCCTTGAGGTGAGTTTTGGTTTGTCCCCTTGAACGTTAAATTTGAGTGCTCCCTAAAGCGAGATTTTGCAAAACAATCCATGGATTTGGCATAACGCAACTTGTTGATCATTCATGAACTTGAGCACCCTTTTCAAAATGGCCACCTAGCATAACACAATTTGCTTGCCAATGGAGCCATTTGTTTCATGAGTTTCTTAGCATAACGCAGCTTGCTAACCTTGTGGAACCCATCATATTGCATGGACACCTATCATAATGCAGCTTGCTAGCTAGTAGATCCATGCAACTCGTGAGTGATATTGCATCTTTATGAGATCACTCTTTGTTTAACATACATTTGAGATATGGCATGTTTAGTATTTGAGACAAATTGAAGACAAGGGTCTCCTTCCCTTATCGACTCGAATCCTTTTAGTACTAACTTTGTGTTCATATTTGTGTTTCTATATGTTTTCTTGCGCTCATATCATGTTGCATTATGTTTGCATTGTGTAGTGTATTATGTTGTGTTTTTATCATGTATGTTTTTCTCTATCATGTTGCATTGCATACATGCGTGTTCCTTTGTTGTTGTGTTGGTTTGCCATGGGATCTTGAATCTTGTGGGCTTGTGCACTTTCCCTAGATTCATTGCCATCATATCCCTTCAACATTTGGATAATCGAAGCCCTCTTGACATATTTTCCACTTTAGTGTGAGTTTGAGTGTAGGTTCACACTCTCACTAAAGTGGGGGCTAAATGTAGCATCATAAATTGTCACCCTTGACTATTTCACACTAGATTTTGCTCCCTCTAATGTGTGTTTACCTAATTTTACACTTAATTTCCAAAATTATACATTTTTTGGCCCATTTGAACATTTAACAAGAAATAACATGTACAAAACCAAGGAAAACATTTCATATTTTTCTCCCGACACTTTACACCCTACAAAATAGGGTTGGGACAATGACGCCCTGGATGACTTTGTCCCCCGATTTTGGCTCCAATTTTTAATATGTTGGAGTTGGCATTTTATTATTTGAATTTCAAATTTCAAATGTTGGCTAGTGGGATTTAACTTTTGGTAAATTAGATTAATTGCATATAAATACCTAGTCATTTCATCATTTGAAAACTAAGTGGTAATTATTGGAAATCGAGAGCATTATCAAGCAATTATTATCAAGTCAAGAGTAGTCACAAGCAAGATTATTGCAACATTTCATTTTCAAAGTATCATGTCAAGTTTATGTGAGTTTGTTTATGTTTATGCATACACTTTGTTTGTGAGGACCAACACTTATAGGTCTTCAAAGCAAGTCAATCCAAATTGCAATCAAGCCTCAAGGAGATGTGCATGAATTCAATCCTTCAAGCAAATTTGATTTGAGTGGTGAGTTGCATTCCATTGTTGATTCATCATTATTTTATCATTTAGCCTCTATCCCTCAAAAGGATAATCTCTTTATCATCAATTTTTCCATTGTGGAGGTGGAAACACCAACACGGGGTTTGACCAAGACAAGCCCCTATATGGCACAACCCTTCATCTCTCTTTGAATGTGTGGGTTATAGATCTAAAGGAGATTGGAAGAAGATTGAAGACCACTTATCCATTGTTGCATTCAAACCCTACAACTTGACAAGATACTGAAACTCAATTATCTTAAAAACCGACGAAGATTCGATAGTGAGATCCGAAATGAAGAAGCCTTTGATTTGACACCCGAGGGCTGTGAAGTTAGATTTCAATTTCATCTCTCTTAACATTGGCATCCTAGGCGATTTAGTCTTGCAAATTCAACTTCAAATTTATATGACAAGTGCACACAAGTTTGCTCAATATGTTTCTAATAATAAAATTTGTCACTTTCCAAATTTATTGTTTTCACATCAGAGTGGTGTATTTTCATTGTTAGCTAGTTGCATCATTGCAATTCATACAAAATCCATTCCAAATCATTTGAATTTAGATCCTAGGGTTGATTGACTCACGTTCAAGTTGCGAGTCAATCCCATATCCTAGCCAATCTCAAATTCTAATGATAAGCATGGTAGTGGAAAAGCACTTGAAATCCTAAAGTGAAATCTTAGGGTTTCATTTTTTCACCTTATCATATGGATGTAATATTAAGTGCCCCATTTTTGTAATGCAATATTATATTCCATGATGATTGTTAAACCCATATACTTCAAAACACATTGTGTCCCTTCCTCTAGCCACAATAATTTAACATGTCTTATCTTGCATTCATCATGATATAAGTTCATGATGGGAATTTTTTATTCCTCAATAATGTTTATTTCTTATTCTACATTTACTCTATTTCTTCCCACATGGTGCCAAAACCATTACTTTATGCAAGGAATATTGTGTAACCACCCATATCTAAGGAGCTCATTAAGAAAACACAAGGCATTTACTTAGCCACGTAAAAAATTTGGTAGTCCCTAGTAGTTTTGATACATATGACCATACAAGCAAACAAAGGTGCAAGATTCAAAGAAAAATCAATTCAATTCTCGTCACCCTTAGCTTGCTGCCCAAAAAAACCTCTATATCTCTCTCTTGCACCTATATATACACCTCTTTAGGTCATTTCCAAGGATCAAAAATTATGAATACATGTTATCTATCATCTTGTAATATATAGCCATAATATTGATGGCATTTCACCATTTAGAAAAAAAATCTCCAATTTCTTAGAGCATAAACTTATTACTTGTGTGAGCTTTCCCAAGACAAGGATATGAAATCAACTTCTTGGAGAATACAACATGAGGATATCCAATTACTAGTCTTCATCGACCTTGCTTTGTGATAGAACAATCACAAGGCCAAGGGTTTCATTTAATACATTTCAATTCTTAGATTAACATGGTTAGTTTTATTTGGCATATTTACTACTTTTTTTGTCATTATTTTTTTCTTCAAGCAAATTTTAAGAGGTTCAAATAAGACTTATACATAGCCTTCACCTGACATGTCATTACTATCCCTACATTTTATTGAGTGTCGTTATTTCCTTGTTTCCATAGTTGTTCCAATCTTGCTCTTGCCCCTTTTCTAATGGTTTTCACTAGTTTTCTAAGGGCTATTGGAGATATAATTTTCACTTATGGCTCAAATGCCCTTAAGACCTTACTGTGTCTAAAGTTCAATCATGGGAGGTTAAAATAAATTCATCTTTTAGGTTGTTAGTGACTTGTTTAATAAAATTATTATGCTTTTTTATCTTCTTCTCACCTTTCTTTCTTATTAGTTTATTTTTTTTGTTAAATAAGAGATTTATTACTAAAAAGAGATAGGTACAATATATGGTGCAAAACAACCATGACCAACTGTAGAAGTCTACCAAGAGGCTCAAACCCAAAATATAACAAACTAAGAGGCCAACAAAGTCAGCCAAAAAGCCACAAAAAGCTAGTTATTACACCATCATAACAATCAACATGGACTATTCCCAACAATACTTCTACTAGTTGTTTCTCATAAGCATCAATGTCAAATTCCCTATTATAGGGTCTACCATGTTTTCAATATCCAAGTCTTTCACAATAGGTTCACAATTAGAATTGTTAACTACATTCAATTTCTCAATTTTGTATGGCTTGTCAACTTTATGTTTGTCCACATAATTCGTCAAGGTTTGGAACTCTTTTTCATTTAAGTTACTTATGTCACACTTGGTCAAAAATAAGCCTACTTAACCTCTTTTTTATAAACTAGGGTGAGTCCTTCCTCTAGCAATAATAGAAACATGTCACTTGGGAACTCCAAAATCATATATACCTAAACTAGAATAGAAAACAATGTGAGTTAACAATACAAATTAGTAAGACGTATTCTTTTCCTTTAGAATACCTCCTCATTCCTAACTTTCTAGATACAACATAAAACCCCATTAGTCAACACAAACCAAAATCTATTATCTCTTTAAAAAAATAATAAACATAGCCAAAAATAATTTCATACAAAGTGAAACCATTTCTAGAATCCCGACCTAAACTGTTACCCAAGAAAGAAGACTAGATCTTAAAAACATAGGTACATTTAGAAAAAAGATGTTCAATCTATCACAAATATAACTCACTTTAATAGGGATACCCAAAGAAGCAAGTTCACTATTGTTAGCAAGCTTCTTAAGAATGAGGAGCCATCTAAAAATAAGTTTTCCGACATTCACAAAAAGAACACAAAAAATATTAACACACTAGACCAAGTATCCACCAACTAGGAGAGATTCCAATTATCATTAAGTTTGTTAATTGTTTCCCTCGAGTCAGCTAGCATTCCTTACATCTTTTTAGCAATCATTTTTTCAAAAACAATACCATCCTTCCATGAAATATTAATCAAGATCTTAATGTTGAATTTTACAATTATAGGAAAATTTACACCATGTAAATCCCTTTTCAAAACAAATAATGTTGTTGTTTGTCTATTTTTTTATGCCAAATTCATATTGCAAGAAAACCCACTCTTTAAATATTCAATTTTCAAAAATAATGCCCTTGGAAGCCCACTACTTAGCAAAACACGCCTAAGTGAGAGAAAGTAGCTTATTTTTCATTACATTCCGCCAAATAAATCTATAGTGCCACAAAAACATTCTATTACTTAGAAAAAGCTTCCTTGTTATTAATCAAAAGTTTCAAATTCTCCCAAGTCCTCTAAATGTTGTCAAAACCTTATACACAAATGCTTTCATAGAAAACTTACAAAATAAAATATCATGAGGGTGTAAAGTAGCCCAATTTCTACCTTTTTTTTGCCTAGATATCAATTGTTTATAACCAACACTTTCCATGGCTAGTTACACTCAAAAGATTTCAAAATCCATTTCATTGCAAGAGAATTCTCATATAGCTTCAAGTCCTTAAAGGCCTAGCATCTCCCCCCAATTCTTTTGAAGACAACACCAATACCAACGGATTGCATGCCTCTTTTTAGAACCTTTACCAACAAAGCACAAAAAATCCTTTAAAATATTCTTAATCGTCTCCGCTTCACAACTACCAAACAACCAAACATAAGCATAATAAATACTATAAGAGGCTAAAATATTTTGAAAACTTGCACCTTCCCTACCAAAGAGAGAAGGTGAGTTTACCAATTAAAATTATTCCCTTCAATTTTTTAGAAATATCCATTCCCATATTTCTTTTAATGAAGGGTTCAATCGAGAAAGGAATCCCTAAATACCTCACAATTTTGTTTGGGTCCCCCATTGCCATTTTTCCCTAGCAAGAAAACTATGTGGATTCTCTATTCTCTTTCCAACCCAAAATAATAGATTTACTATCAAACACCTTAGCCCCAAAAGCATCACAAAAAAACTCAATATGCCCAATATATTCTTGAAAAAAAAAATCACTCAACTTAATGAATGAAGAATTGTCACCAGCATATTACATATTAATCAACTCTAAATTATTAAGAAGAGTAATAGCTTTGATAAGAGGATTGAACAAATTCATTTTCAAAATATATTGTACAACAACGCTTGCAATTATAAATAAAGCAAGAGCAAGAGGATACCCTTGTCGTATGGATCTTTGCAACCAAAAGGGGTCAAACAATGAACCATTAACATCAAAGTAGAGGCATCACAAAAAGAAAATAATCTTCACCCATCTAAAAGACTTCTTCTAAGGATCCAAACACTTCTTGGATATTGATAAGAAAGCCCCATTCCACCTCGTCATATGATTTTTCAAAATCCAAAAGAAGCATGCCTACCTTCTAACTAAAGACTTTAGCCCAATTCAAACCATCCCAATTGGTAATTAAATTCTCTAAAATGCATCTTCCCTTAATGAATCTAGTTTGGTTCACAAAAACAATTTTATTCAAAATAGCAATTAAGCTAAGAGCTAAGAGCCTTGCAAGAATTTTATAAGATACATTTAAAAGAGTGATGGGCCTCCAATTTTTATCGACCTATGACCTTTCAAAAGAAACTTGATGATTCCTGTATTAATATTAGCTCCCAAGGAACCTTTATGAAAAGCTTCCTCAAAAAAATCTAATAGGTCTTAAGAAATCTAATCACTATTATCCTTATAATCTTTTTCAGTGATCTTTTTGGGAATAATTTTTTTATAGAAATCTCTAGCCATAAATCTCTAATCAAAATCTTCAAAGGAAAAAAGATATTAGTAAATTTTTTGAAAAGAATTCTTCATGGTAGCCAAATCATTAGTCTAAGAATCACTAACAATAATTGGACCATTTTTTTTGGTTTGGATTTCAAGATGTTAAAGAAATACTTAGAGCCTCTATCACCTTCCTTTAACCAATTAAGCCTAGCTCTAATTTTTGTTCCCTAATGTTTATAATTTTGAGTACATTTTAATTGATGTTTTGTCATCGATATCTCATCATTGATTTCCTTATTCACCAAATATTTCCGCATTCTGCAATCAAAATCAAGAAATTACTCTTCAAGCTTATTTTTCTCTCGTATTGTCCATTATTTTCTTTTTATCCATAATTTACAACATAGCCCTCCAAGAAGAAAATATATTTTCCCATCTCTCCCTAGCAAAATGATTCTTAAAAAATGTTCTATTAATGTTTCTAATATTCAAAATACTCTCATGGCAATCTTTATCTTTTAACAAGGAGACATTAATTTTAAACAATTGCTTGTTTTCACACTTTTCTTGACTATTCATCAAAATTTTGATACAAGCTTCAATCAAGGAATGATCTGACATAGTAGAGGGGGTCACTTGTATCAGGTTATTCTCATTATTGGAAACAAAAGAAAATAACTCTTTGTTGGCATAAAATCTATCTAACCTTGAATAAATTATCTTACCAAGGAATTGATTATTACACCAAATAAACCAAATATTTTTATTACTGCTTTTATTTTCTCATCAAGGGGATCAAAAGCATTCAATAACCTTTTTCATTTTGGCCCAAGAAAGCAATTCATTCCCTTTCGATAGAGCCTATCTACCCCCAATTGTATCATCCCTATCTTCCAACATATTAAAATCACACCCTAGGATCTAGGGAATCTTAGGGAGGTATTGGGTTATCCAATTCCAAAGCTTACATCTTTCATTATAGTAATTTGGAGTATAAATAGAACAAACCCCAAATTTGATGCCTTTATTATCAATAAACACCCAAGTCACTCTATTAAAAGGAGAAGAGTCATTGGCAATGGCCGAAAAGACACATTTGGCTACAATCAATATTGTAGCTCCTCCTTTGCCTTTTACATGTTCAATCGAGAAAAAATCAACCATCTCCATATAAATCTCATAATAGCATCTAACTATAAACCAACCACTTTAGTTTCTTGTAAAAATATCTTAGGTCTAGCATTATGGTAAGCTCTTAGGATATATTTTATGTTAAGAGTTTCCAACCCTTTGACATTCCAACTAGAACAATTTAGAATCATTTATTTTGAGGGGGTGGAGAATTTGTTACTTCTAATTTTTGTATATTCTATCAAAACACTTGGGTATCTTTTCATTTTTTTCCTTTCTTGAAATTTATCCTATCATTAGGTTCATGCTTATTTCATTTCCTTTTCATCTTTTCCTTTCCTTCCCTTGACACATTATTAGACCCTACTTCAACCTCCATTCCTTTTCCTAAGAACAAGGGATTTAAACAATCTAAGATAAGGGTTTTTGTTCTCATAGACTTTTTTTTAACCACAATACTAAAATGTTCCTCACCAAATCATTCTTTTGTTCCAAATAACATTTGGGGTTTCTTAGATTATTGATCTTAACATCTTCTACTTTTGCTCTTAGGTTATCAAGAGTGAGTTGCTAAGTATTTTTCTTTATAGGAAGCAAAGGATTGTCATTCTCAACCCTCACCACCTTCTTATCATCCTTTTGACTAGTAGAAATAACAATATATTCTTCATGCAAAGAGATCATATTACCTAGGCCAACCATTTCTATACTACCACTCCTTTCAATGTCACAACCCGAGGTTATATCAATGGAGGGACTCAAATTGTTGGCTTCTTCTATCACGTCCTTTAATGCATTATCATCTTTTTGAGATAGAATATTTTTTTCATTACCCAAGTTACTTTCCATGCTTATGGTCTCAACATTACCTCATTATTTTTGTCATTGTTTGCCACCTTTTTAGGAATTTTCGGACAACCTTTTCTAAGGTGGCCATTTCTTGTACATAAAAAATAGGCATTTAGGTTTTCTAATAATTCAACTTCACAAACTGCATGTTTATCTTCCAAATTATTACTCAACCTATTAGGCACAATAATATTAGGGTTCAATGAAACCAAAACCTTAGCATTCATACGAGGGAGAGTAATTTTGATCTCTTCGGTCTATAACACTTCTCCACAAGGTTTCAAATTTTAAGGAATGAATTTCCACAATTGGAGAGCAAGATTTTTAATTTCAAGTCATTTGGGGAAGAACTTGCTAAAATATTTTCAAGTTTCAACTCAATCGACCAAGGAATGGCTTTGAAAACAAACTCACCAATATTTGAAAATTCCTTTTTAATAACTCTTTCTTACATACCATGAATTTTGAAAAAAAATAACAAATAAACCAAGCCAATCATCAAATAATTTTCTTGATGGCACAAAATAACTATCCAAACAAACCAAGAAAACAACAACATTACTTAATCTATCTTCCTACCTTTAACTGCAAGTAGTATGTCTTGGTTAGGAACAATGCAAAGGACTCGAGGAAAAGGAGAAATCTTACCATCATTTCCTTCTCTGGGTTTCTTTCCTTTTGAGGATGTAGTCATTTCCCAATCCCTTTCCTCCTTACAATCCATTATCGTCATCTTCAATTTTCAAAAACACTACAATCCACCAAACACTTCCTTGTAAAAGGGTGTCGTCATGTTTCTATCTCCTTGCATATTAATGTTGTCCTCATCATCCTTCTCACTTGAAACTTCATTAGCAAAATCATCATCACCACTACAATCCACATCACCCATCACATAAGCCTTGTTAACCGACATGAGGAAATAATCCATGGATACCTAATTTAAAATCAAATAATTAAACAAAAGCAAACCATTCACTAGATAAAAACTAGGAAGCTTTGGCCCAACAAATAACAAAACCCTACACCAAAACACAGAAAGGGGGATTTTTTTTTTTTAAACAAATTTAAACACAAAAAAGAGACTAAAAATAAACCTAATTCAAGAACTCCACCCCACAAACATGTAAAGGCAATTGGAAATTCAAAGAGGATAATCAATCCAATCATGATGAATAGCACCGATCTAACTCACTAAAAGTGAAAATAGAAGAATTTGTGAGCAAAAAATGGAAAAAATGGAGGATGATTGTTCGACTTCCTCACTTCTCCCAGAGCTTCCTTCTTACATAAATTTTCACTATAATTTGTCTTGTGCTAAATTTGGATTCATAAAAACATTGTTAGCATTAAATAACTTAATGTTCTCATGCATGCAACCACCCTTTTTGTTAGAGTTTGAAATTGGTTTTCCTCTTCCATACGTGTTCTATGCTAGTTAATTATTTAGTTTAAACCATTCATTAGTTATTTCTTGTTGTCAAACCCTTCCACCCAACCCTCCCCTCTCCTCCCCCTCTCCCACCCTTTGTCATTCTTATTATTTTTCAATCTTTTGCAACTCTGTCACAACTTTCCATACTTGTGTATTATTTGTTTTCTTGTAATTTTTAACATTATTAGCATGTTACTTTTTTCTTTTGGTTCTATTTCTAGGTGTGTGATAGTTATTTTTTCATTTTACATTCCAAATAGTGATTACCTAATTGATAATCAGTTTATTGCATTGCAGCTACCTTAAGTGTCCTACTTTATCAATCTTGGATCAAGGATTAAGTATTTCTACATGTCAAATTAACTTAGTTTTAGTTTATTCACACAAGTGTGCTTGCTTCTTTTATATAATTCAATTATAGTAGAAGGTTGAGGTTTGCTTAGTCAAATATGATTTATCTATTATTCAATTTATTACAAAGTACTTTACTTGCAATTAGATTACAACCAAGAGGCAATACACTTATGTGAACACATCTACTTTGCCCAATTTTTAGTTCATTTTTAATCTGATCTTGCTTACCTAGTTCCTTGAGAGGTTTGGCCTCTAGTTGCCTCTTATTATACCACCATCAAATTTTGTTTATGAGGCAATATCATCCCTATAAAGTTTGAAGGATCCCGCAATTTATGCAATCAAACTCTCTTGACTACAAGCAAAATAGTTCTAACCTACAACCACATGGCTCTAAGATCCACCAATTTTTCCCATCTGCTAGTTCCTCAATTTCAAGTCCTTGATGATAATTATGAGACCACTAGAGTTTTGATATCAAAGAGTTAAAAGAATAAATGCAACACCTTATACAAGTAGCTAACCAACCACATTGATAGAAAATTTAAAGCTGATATTTTCCTTAAATGTATGAACTTGACTATGAGAAGTCAAATGTTTTAAGGCAAAGATTCAATTTCCCTTGCATACAAGGACAACTTATAAGTGCGCCAATTGGTCTTCCTCATAGATGTTACATGGGCAACAATGCATATGTGGTCTAGGTCATGAGGTGTGATCTGACATGGCATGAACGTCCAACATGTCATATTAACCATGTGAAAAGTGCCAATGTTGTGTGCTATTGTGTTGGTCAAATTGAGTTGTGCACAAAATGTGTTGCACTAGATAACATTAATCTTGTGCTGTGGAGTTAAGGGTAAAGTATCTCTAGTGATAATGCAATATTGGTAATTGCTATTAGAATACAAGTTAAGGAGTTACATGACATAATAGAACATTATGAGGGCGAGCAAGTGACTTGCTTCATATCACAAAAATTGGAAGATGGAGACCTTGGCGTTGATATAAGTTTATTAGCTATGTTGTCAATAAGATCTTCCTCAACTTGAGTTTGGTATCGATATAGAGGATGCTTTCATTGCCAATGTTGTGGCTTTTAATAGTGATTCTAGTTTTGCACTCATCGAGTTAGACAATATATAATCAATGTACTAGTACATTATATAGAAAGTGGCTTTGATAACTATAGGATCAAGTTAGGGGCCTAAATATTGAAGTACATGGCTTGAGTGATTGCCCTTGAAAAATTTTGACTAATTAATTTTGGAAGCAATAGTTTTGTAACTTGTTTATGGTATATGTTAATTGCCAATTTATTCCTAATATCTAGATTTCATTATTTGTTTGGATATTTACTCAAATCCATATTTACTCAATATAGCATACATATTTCAACTCTCAATAAATCAAGTCTCATTTTTCCTTTTCTTTTTTGGCATTTCCCTATTTATATATTTGAAGATTCTATGCATTGTCAAATCCTCATTTCAAAAATTTGGTGCCCCTCCTCACAATTGCACCCTAATACATGCTTTGAGAAACTTCTTGAAATTTATCCTCAAAAAATGACAATGTTGAACCACAAGTTTGTTATGCAATCAAGCCCTATTAACTACAATCAAAATAGGGTTAACTTGCAACTCCAATGGATTCTAATATCCAACCATTTTCCTCATCTCCTAGTTCCTCAATTTCAAATCCTTGACAATAGTAACAAGACCATTGAAGAGTTTTGATTACTAAAATCCCAAGAGTGAAGGCAACATCTATAACAACAAGCCAACCAACCATGTCCATATAATATTTGAAGCTTATCTTTCCCTTATATTCAGTTGTATCAGCCCAACCTTTGAAAGTCAAATGTGTAAGGCAAATGTCTAGTTCCCCTTTCAAACAAGGTCATTTTCCTCTTAACTGTAAGGATTAGCCTTTCACATAGGTAACTTGTGGATGAGTGTGCATGTGGCATGGGACATGTAGGCAGCAGTTGAGATGGCACAAGCCATGAAAGAGCAATCTAACATGGGATGCATTGGCTATGGAGGCATTATCTGAGATGGCACTAATCCAATTGTGGTGTAAAATGTGGATTTACACCAGATGATATCAATCCTAGGGTACCAAGCTCTAAGGCTAAAGCATCTCTAGTGATGACATGACATTAATGTGTTATTACAAAGTAACCTGACAAGGAGTTCCATGACATCCAACACCACAAGGGTGAGTAAGCAACTTGGCACAAATCAATTAATCTTGAATATGCAGACCTTGATATTGATAAATATTTGTTAGCTAGGTTTTCAATAGGAGCTCCCTCATCATGCGTGTTAAGTCTTACAGACATCAAGGATGGTGTGTGAATTATGGGCATGAACACATTTTGGTTTCTAGTGCTATGGCATTTGATAGTGGTTCTAATTTTGTACTCATCAAGTTGGGAGGAATCTACAATCCACATACTACTACATGATGTAGAGAGTGGCTTTGATAATCAGTGGGTTGAATTTGAAGCCTAAACATTGAGATCTGTACATTGCGCATTGGTCTTTGAAGCTATTGATCCTACAATTTTGTAATGTTAGTTTCTCAACTTATATATGGTAACATGTTTGTTGCTAGTTTATTCCTACTATCTAAATTTTGTCATTTTGTTTGACTATTTACTGTAATAAGTTCATATTCTTGCAGCTCAATATAGCATACATATTCACTATTTAATAAATCAAGTCTCACTTTACGTAATTTCTAGACTTTGACACTTCTCTAATTATGTATTTGAAGATTCTATACATTCTCAAATTTTCATTTCTAAAATTTGGGGGCCCTCCAACACCTGCACTGACACCCATAACCCCATGCCTGCTCCGAGAACCCTGTCAAAATCAATTGTGCTTATGGTAACAATTTTATGCTAGTTGGGCACTTAGTTTTTATATCTTCTGTTGGTATTATTTCAAGTTTTTAGAACCATTTTTAATATGGTTTAAGCTACAACAGCTGGCAAATGTCTATTTTTCTAGTTCTCCAAATAAAGGAAGAAAATTGAATATACATTGCTCTGTAACAAAGCTGTGAAACATATCAAAAGGATAAACAATGTAAAGATGGGAAAGTAATTTGTTGGAACCAAAGATGATTGTGAGAGTCCATTGCATATAAACATGCAATCCCTCACTTTAATTTTAAAAAAGGTACATTGAACACCAGAAACACAGTGGATAGGCTATCAACTTATTGTACAAGTTTTTTTTCTAAAAGTTGGAAGCTTAAATATTAGACAAAAACAATTTTACATAGCCAAACAATTGAAATGAGATTTTCCTCCCTGCACCCCACTTAGAGAATATGTTCTCCATAGTGATCCTTTCTAAGCATTAGCAAAAACTTCTATATATATGACTTCTAATAATTTGTGTTGGTAACATCTATCATTACCTTTTGAATTGTTCATCAGTTCAGCAGATCTATTTTGAGCTACCTTCCTACTTGTATAACACCAGAGAGCCAAAATTAAGCCACGTTGAAATGGCTTTGTAATCAGAATCCAACAGGCAAGAAATCTGAGTTCTTCCTCCCACACCAACTCAATGATACACCATAATGCCAATTCATCTGAGAAAATAATTAGTAGTATCAATTAGTCTTTAGTGCATCAAGTTTAAACACAAGCATCCCCATAGAATAGTAAACACTTCACAACAGAATCCTTACATGTCAAGAAAGGGTTGCAGATAAACAAACATGCTCATTCAAATTGGAGATGCCAGTCAAGATCCTGAAGATTATTATCTGCTGCCAGTGTTGTTGGCAGTTCTCTCAATGGACAATGAAAGTTCTCGAAGCTGTTCTGAATCAACTGTTGATGGTGCCTTTGTCAAAGAGCATTGAGCTGTAGTTGTCTTTGGAAATGCAATGACATCTCTTATAGAAGTTTCACCAGCCAAAAGCATAACCAAGCGATCAAGCCCATAGGCAATACCTCCTAGCCAATAAGATAAAGTATCAAAATACAGATGAGCAAAAGTCTTTGAGGAGTTAGAACTGTGGACAAACAATGAAGCATTTATCATATACCATGATTCCAATGTAAGCTATAGAAAGGAATGTTTACCATGAGGTGGAGCACCCATATCCAAAGCTTCAAGTAAATACCCAAACTTTTCTTCTGCCTGAATAGATAGCTAGCATGTTAATCATTGGTTAACATTGAACTAGATGACTGTCACAGCATGTTAACCTGTTACCTCTTTAGATGTTATTCCAACTATTTCCAGCACTTTTTCCTGGATCTCCCGCTTGTAAATTCTCAGGCTTCCTCCACCAATCTAATCAATAACTTGAAATTCAGGAACAAGTATATGGCAACAAAAGAATTGTAAGAAATTAAAATACAACAAACATAGATTGTTTCATCAAATTTCTGCAGAGAGGATACTTCAGATGTGGAGTCGCATGTTTTTTGGGGGGTGGTAAACTTTGAATGGTACCTAAACTAGATACAGCCACAGACAGTGTGGTGCTTTACCCATTTGTATCAGATACAGCTCAAACATAGGCATATATATGGATACGTCTGGATACAGTATGAATGCCATATCCAGCAATATCATATCCATATCTAAATTCCAATATGCAGGTAAGTGTACCCAGACAGGGCAAGAAAAGAATCTGACAACTCTGAGCAGACATGATGATACACTCGGAAAATATCTCAAAAAAAATATTGTGTTTCTCTTCCAACAAAAATTATGTCTAGCTAATTTAGCCCATCTTGGAGCCCTTTGTGCCAACTCCAAGATTTCTTTTGTATGTTGGCTTTTAAGTAAAATTTGAAATTTATCTTCAAATTTCCTAAAGCGCTTATATCAATATTTTCTTTGATCTTTCCAGCCATGGGTACTCATACACAAATATCTATTTTGACTTCTATATACAAAGATATGGAACCAGCAACATTAATTTCTTTGATTACCTCCATTCCATTGTACACCATGTCATATGCCAGAGCCCGGGCTGTGGAAAGATCAGACATATCATTTGGATTTGGTGCAGTGAAAGGGTGATGGAGGGCCTGCATACCCAATTCAAATAAGTAAGATAACATTGAAACTTGACAATTAGCAACTATATACGGCAGGAGCTAAACTTCTTGCTAAATTGAAATATGCCTACTGAGTAGTTTAGAATAAGAAACAAAAGAGGTTTGAGGTTATGCCAGCATTAAGGTTTAGAATATCAGTTTAGCAAAGATTCTTGCTTAATACATTAAGTTTTTAGTATAAACCATGTTAGCAGCATTTTTTTAATGCATGCTACTTTTACTAAGATGCTTCTTCTTAGCGGTGCTTATTAGAATCCAAATGAATGCATGCTACTTTTAGTAAGATGCCTTTTCACAGGTGTGCTTATTAGAATAAAAAATGGATTTAAAAATGAAGAAATCAAAAGGCTAATCTCCATAAATAAAGAAACGTAATTCATTATAATGATAATTTATATCAAATTTATTGAAGAATATTTTAAGTGGAATGAATGAAAAATCTAGAGTCTAGAGGATTGTGAAGTAAAAGAAGAGTTCAGAATAATGCATTTCTAAAAATACAAAAATAATACAGCCATGTGAAAAATCTAGAGTCTAGAGGATTGTGAAGTAAAAGAAGAGTTCAGAATAATGCATTTCTAAAAATACAAAAGTAATACAGCCATGTGCTTACATGAGATAAAACGTATTTAATGAATGGAACTGCTGATACCTCCAAGCAATTCTCATGACAACTTCCATTAATAAGATTCTAATACCATGGAACTTCGCTGTTCAACCACAGTAGGTACTCTAACAAAACTTCTTGAGTAAACAGAAGCAGAGGCCTCTCACCTATCATCGGAGGCCAACCCATTTACTGAAAAAGTGAAACCGTTGATCTTGAGAACTCAATAAAGAATTCTAGTGCATGTTTATATTGATCCTCTGAAAGAATAAAATGAAGAGTAGATCCATGATTTAGTTGTTATGGTTGATGATCTAGGTTCATATATCTCTTGGTACTATCAAATCCCTACAGGATATTTGCATCCAACAAAAGTTGACACTCTCAAAGAGAAAAAGTAGTTCAATAGAATTGATCACACCTCTGGACCTACCAAGTGGATATTTGGCATGTTTATTGGTAAATTCCTACAGAGAAAGTTAATATATTCTTGAACTTCATATCCAAAAAGCATAGTGACTGATCATACAAACCTATGATTTCATAACCGACTGAACAGAAAAATGAAGGCGGGGGACCACAAAATTATACAGTTTATGTGGAAATAGAATTTCAAATAAAATGGTGAAATGAATGTACATTATAAAATAGATTTATCTGTCCAGCAAGAAAAGTAGTTCTGATGATAAAATCCATCTTAAATGCTAACACAGTTTTTTGTACACTTTATACTTACAGCAGGGATCATGAGCAAAGCTCCTTATAAATTTCTATTAAAAATTTCAGAAAGGAATTTCACACTCCTCAAGGCTAAAATAGACCAATATGGACATAAAAGACTAAGAGGACATAAAAGACTAAGAATTGGGGATCTATAAAGCTGTAATGATAAAAGTAAAACTAAACGCATAGTTTTCAGCATTTCAGATATAGAAGAGTTTGGTAGCTTCCCAAAATCGAACCTAATATGGAGTACCATTACACAAGCATGTTTAGATACAAATATTGGAGGCCCTTAATTTTGAACTTGTCTACATCATCTTTGGTACTCTGGATTTTAGGCCTGGTTTCATATCTTCAGTTTTGACCTTGTTGGTCTAGATTGTTGGTATACTCCATTATGTCTCAGCAAATGGCCCTGGTAACTGCAATAGATTTTTCTCTTGGCGATGTTTTAGTTTCAGATTTTAAGCCTAAGAGCATTTTAACTCTTATCTATAAATCTTCCTTCTAATATAATGAAATTTGCAAGCATTAAGTGAAAGGTGAGCAAAAATGTAAGAGGTCAAACAAACAAAAAAGGAAAATCAAAAGTGAATGTGCATAGAATTTTTTCATTAAAATCAAAGTTGGATATGTACAGAACCATCTGCCCCAAGTTTGACCTAAAATCAAAATATAGTAGAGTTAAGTAACATTTAGTTGCCAGCAATGTACAAGCCCAATCTAAAAACAAAACCACAATAGCATCTAAAGATACCAAAAGAAACATGCAGGATTCTGTATCAAAAACAACTCCAGCTACATATCAAAGTTATTTCAATCTTGCAGATCATTTCCTGGAGGTGGAGGACATAAACTTGATTCTTGCACTTAAGCAGCAGTAGCAGATAGCATGTCCTCAACATGAGGAGGTCCATTGCCTTTGGATCAGAAGCAGGAGTAGAAGTCTGAGCTCTTATTTCATTCAATCTAAGCCATAAGGATAACATGTTACATGACCATGACTTTTATCATGGACGTACCTACATCTGCCTCCTCCTCTGCTGCTACATCTGCCAATTTTTCTGTTATACAATTAGCTCTGCACTGAAGATACACCCAGCCCCATGAATACCCACAATAGCAGAAAGCATGTCATCAACATGGAGAGGTCAATTGCCATTCGGATCAGAAGCATGACTAGAATTCTTAGATTAGGCAGAAAGGACAATAGGTTACAGGTCCATATCATTTATTCCAGAGGTACCTACAGTTGTCAACTTATCTGTTTTTATATCTTCAAATAAGGTATGTTGTACACTTAGGTTTGCATTGAGAATACACACAGACCTATGGCTACCTTCTCATCCACTTCTACCCACACAAATTTCTTCTCAGGTTTATTTGATCAAACTTGTGACTAAATGGGAGATTTTTATGAGGATGGCTAGATGTTACTCTGATACTTTCTTCTACCTTACTCTTGTGTATGCTTTATCTATTCACAATGAGCACCTGTTATCTAGTTGCCAGTACTAGTACAGGGTCTGTGGCTCTACTGGAGGATATTTTGGCAATCATGTGTGCCATATTAACACTCATGCAACATTCCAACTCCACAACCTCTGAGATCATTCTATCAGTAACTTAATATCTTCACTAACTTTGTACACTTGAACATCTCGTTGATCTTAGTCTCTTTTCCTATTACTTAATGTATTTTCAATCCCTCTAAAGATATGATAGTTTTAACCCATGGATCCAAACATAGTTCAAAAACTCAGAATCAACAAAAACTCAGCCAACCTAAAATTTTCACTCAGACTTAAAACTTGAAAATTTTCCAAACATTACAAAAAGCATAAATTTGTAAAATAATCTTCAAAAACCTGCATAAAATTGAATTTAGAAGGGGCCCAAAGAGTTGATTCTTCAAAAAGAAACAGAAAGAAATAGGAAAGAAGCAAGATGGAACCCACCACTCAGATCACTTGAAACCTATGTAACCCAGGGATGTGTCCCCTATGTTTATTGACCCTGTCCCCACTGAAAACATTTCGGAGATGTGGGGACAAGTAAGAAATGACCACCCACCATTCTCTACCCCAAAAAAAAAGAATTAAACATCCCCGATACGGAAAAAGAAAAAAGATTGAAAGCAGAAGGAAACTATGGCCCAAACTTTTAAAAAAACAATTTAGAAAAAACACACAAAAATAAGAATCAAAAAAAGGGATGGGGAGTGACCACAAGAACCCCCACACCCCTTTACAAGATAAACCTAAAACAAAGACACCAACACCTAAAAACAAAAAACTCCCATTTTGCCATTTTGCATTTTGTGAATCAGACAAAAAATGAGAACAGTGACAAAAGGAGAAGAATGGCAATGAGAAGAAAACAAGAGAGCATCAAAACCACATCATTTGAGGTAAGTTTACTATCCATTTTTCATTTACACCAATTCTTTGGCACTTTTAGAAGCTGTTACATCCCAACTTGTATAGCTATTAGGCTATTAGAATTAAATATGGATTATGTGTTTGTAAAGACAATTCCATGAATAAATAAAGATGTGAATCACCTTGTTTTCAATATGAGCTTTTGATCATCTCATTCTTGTGTTATTTACTTGATGTTAATCATGGTGGAAAATGTACATAATGTGATTTATGTGTGGTATTTTTATATCTTATGAAATTTATACGTATTGATAATCTTGTGAGCAATTAACTGCCGTGAGTTTATAATTGTGAATGCAGGATGGGAATCAGTCCTCAAGACAGAGGGGGAATATCACTTGGGAGAGGGGTATTGGTCGTTTGACCGGTAAAGTTAATCAGTTGAGCATACACACACATTATGAACAGTACATTGAGAAACAGGTCAAATAAGTTAGACATCCATAGGCTTAGGAGTAAGATTTACTTCCCTATGCTTTGTATGATGTGATTAAATGTTAATCTGACTTTACTGTGAATCCCTGTGAATGAACGTAAATAAAATGAATGTGATGCAGGATGAATAGGTACGTGTACACATATATACACTGTATACACATATCTAAATATATAGACATATCGACACGTATGTACGTAAGCAGATGGATATGCTCGTACATATGTATCGACATGTATATACGCATACATATGTATATACATAGAGAACATGTAAACATGTTTACACGTACACATTCAGCCTGGTATCTCGATAAATGATATTCAAGTATTATTATCTGAAGAATTTAAGTATATATTTATATATGATATATATATATATATATATATATATTAATAAGGAGATTATTAATATATATATATTTATATATATAAATATTAACACTTAAGAATTTAATAAATGTATAAATAATAATAAATTTATATATTTTATTTATTAAATGTGTTAATATTAAAATTAATATTTATTTATATGTAAATAAGTTTATATAAAAATAAATATTAATGTTTAATTAAACACAATAATAAATAAAATATAAGATAAAATTCGCATTTTGTGAAAAGGATAAAATTTGCATTTTGTGAAAATGATAGAAGTTCGCATTTTTTCTGGAATGATTGAAATTCGCATTTGAAAACATAAGTAATTTGATTTTAAATTTTTCAAACTACAAGGCAAATATGGAAAAAGTCGAACTGTGAAATAAATAGAAAAGAAAATAATAAAATGAAGAGCTTGCCGTGAAAATGGCGGAACTCCTGCACAGCTGGGAATGGGAGAAGACAATGTCAAAAGATTAAACCAGAAAATAGCAAAGAAAAGCTGAGCTGGGTCGATTTTAAATGTAACCTAAAACGCAGCAAGGATATAATGAAGAATTCTGACGCCTGGCAGAAAAACGTGTTTGTTAAATTCGTTTTGCTTTCAAGTTGAAAGTTTCTTCGAATTGCTGGCTGTAAATGAGTCGATTCACCTTTAGAAAACATGACTAAGGGATTAGATGCATGGCAGGTAGCACTTTGACTGGGTAAATAATGAAATTTGGCAATAAGCATGCCCAGAAATGGGGAAAAACGTTTTTACTGCGGCCTATAAATAGCACACAAACCTTCATTCGAAAACATTCCTGGCTTTCTGATTTCTGACGTTTTTAGAAAGAACTTGTCACTGCAAATTTGAAAGCAAATATTGTGAATTTATGCTAGTTGTCTGTGCAAAGTATTTCAATAAGTGCTGAGCATTCTCAGTTGCAAATTATTGTGAGGTAACAATAATAATTTTGATTTGGGGAATTTCTGCCTGAGGATACTGTTGGCTAAGAGCAACAATAAAAGACTTCTGGAGGGACATTACTGGAAAAGGAGCTTAAAACAGGCATGGTTCTGGATTTAAGTTTTAAACTTTAAAAGTTATTTCCTTACTGTCTTATATTGCTGACTGTGTTAAACTGGAAATAATGAATTATGGCAGTAATCAATCATTTTTGATAATCTTAAATTGCATGATGAATTAAAGAATTTCTTCTTATGCATGGGAAAAAGATAGGAAATGACAATGTGGTTAAGGGAATTAGCTTAATACAGTTCATTATGTTCATTTTTAGTTTTAAAAGATTAAAATGGAATTTGGAATTTAAATAAAAGGAATTCAAGGGGTTTAGAATGATTTAGTAGAAATGGAAATTTTGGGAAAAAAAAGAATTCTATTTGGTTATATGCATTGATAGGGAATAATATGCATTGCACTTCAAGACTGTCTTTTGTGTATGATAATTGATTGGTAGTATTAAATGATTGAAGTTCTAAACTTGTATGATCTCCGTATATGGAGAATACGTAGAATATGTAATAAATACTAGGAACGAAATGATGTTTAAAATAAAGTGTAATCCTAGCTTGTGTTATTAGGTTAACATTAGGAAGCTCTCTCCTAGGATAAAGAATTCCGGAAATAGGAGATAGGATAGCAAACACTTGCTTAAAAACTCATTTCTAGTAAACTGTTTGAGGTAGGTAGTTTGGGGTAAACTAAACCCACTGAAGGACACGACCTACGCGTAGAGTAAGGTAGCCCGAAGGCAAATCGGCCCTGAGTAGTGTAGTGATAGATGACTTATCAGTCGTTTACTGAATCAAACACTATGGCCATAGTAATGTAATGTACCTACATCCTCTTTGTTTAGGAAGATGATTACATTGTCAGTTCACAGTGATCCAAAACACATATACTAGGTTGAGATTGTAAGGCACAAGAATCTAGTTATGTAGGACATGACACTATGCTCAGTTGGTTAACGGAATCGGTCACTCAACCAATCTCTTCGACGAAGGGAGGGCCATTCATTGAAAAATGAATGTGCGGGGGACCGCATTATTAGTCCGTGGTTGGCGGAAAAGCACCCGAGTGATGTTTCTCCTCCACAACCTGACAACCGAAGAACCAAGATTTGCAAGGAAGAACCTGGACCGTCTTACTTCTATTTGTGCAAAAGCTTTTTAAAGCTGTGTATGTATTCTTATACTCTTATACTCTGTTATTCAAATGAAAGGTTAAAGTTATTTAAAATTGGAAAAGTTTGAAATCATATTTAGATGTACTTTATTTCAAAAAGAAAAGAAAATTTTTTGTTATGCTGTTGTTTACTCGTTTACTTTGGTTTAAAGTTTTAAAAGATAGAAATTTTTTTATCATAGATGTCGGGTCATTACAGAAGCAGCAGTGAGCATGGTGAAGGTGAAGATGTTTCAACACAACAAAGAGGTCATAGAAGTACTAGAGGGGTTTTTCTAGGTGTAGGAGTGTTGCACATACTATCGATTCAAAGTCCCTTTTACAACATGCAACAGCCATAGACAAAAACAAGAAAAAAATTGAGAGTCAAGTAGAGTTTGGTTGTCATTTGTGCAACAAGGATTATATGGGGCAACTACACAAGGGTTTACAATCATCTTTTGTGCATAAGCAGATAGGAGATAAAAAGGATGTGAAAATATAATCCTTGCTAAGAAGGATGGGGTGTCCAGGTTATTCATGGCAGATGAAGCAAAAAATAAGGGAATGCTAATAAAGACTATACAATCTAATATGTCATTACCTTCCCAAACCATGGATGTTGAGACTCAATGGGGAGAATGTTCTATAGTCTACCAAAGGAAAGAAAATCATAGTGTAGGGATGTTTAATATGCAATCACAAGAGGTGGCAAAATCCTAAGTTACCAATTTTTTCTTTGCCCATGCCTTCCCATTTCATGTCGCATGTTCTCCCTACTTCAAACAAATGTTGAAAGATACAATTCTTGTTGGTCCCTCATATGTCCCCCTTGGAGAACATAAACTGCATCAACCTCCTTGTTAGAGAGTATTCTGAGGTAAGTTTGATGATAGAGGACATGATTCAAACTTGGATGAGGATGGGCTGCTCTATTATCGTATATGGGTGGACAGATATTAGACATTGATTACTAAACAATATCATTGTCACATGTTTAGCTAGCTCTTATTTTCTAAAAACTATCAACTATTCAAGTAAGCAAAAGGATGCACATTTCCAATTTCAAATTTTGAAGGACACAACAAAGGAGGTGGAGGCCTCAAATGTTGTGCAGATGGTCATTCATTTAGAATATGTGTAATTTAATCGGCATGATGGCGAAGGATGCTTTCAAGCACACTTTTTGGAACCTGTATCGTGTTCATGCATTGAACAATACCTTGAAAGACCTAAGATAGACTAAGTGAAGAGGCTAGTGGCAAAAGCCAAACATATACAAATGTTTATTTTCAATCACCACACATCACTCACTTTATTCAAGATGTTTTCAAGGAATTCCCCAAGGCCATGGAAACTAGATATACTAGCTACTTTATCTTGTTAAAGAGGATTCTTAAGGTGCAAAAGCCTCTACAGCTAATGATGGTTAGTGTAGTGTCGTGTAGATGGCCAAAGATGAAAACAACTAAAGGAAGAAGTGTGAAGCAAAAGATCTTTGACAATGATTGGTGGTCCGCAGTTAGGTAACAAACTTTATATTTTATTAGTAAATTATTATAGTAATATAGTATTGATGTTTGTAACTTGTAAATTATTTTCGTTTTTCTGTAATAGCATTCACTCTTTGCCATTTGAGTCTTGTTCTTTTTTAACCTTTTGTTTGCAAGTATGTTTGCTCTATCTCACGTGTAAGTCATTAGATATGTTGATATAAACTCTCCTAGCCTTGGAGACATTTAACAACATTCGTGGGTAGGAGAAGCAACCAATTCATAGTAGGGCTCTTGATTTGGGACTATATGAGGAGCATTTATAGTCCACAATGACACAGTAGTACTATAAACACCCTAGTTCATATGGCAACCTATGCTAAATCCCAAACAGTATGCACTAGAACCTAGGAGAGTGTCTCCTTTTGATAAAGAGGTGAAAGAAGGGCTCATTAGGGCCTTCCGAAAGATGTATAACGATGAGGAGGCAACTTTACTCTGAATGCAATGGCTAGCCTTTGTCAATCTTCAAAGACCAACATTTAGTAAACTAGAGGCAAGGGAAAGTAGGGCTACTATAAATCAAATTGCCCATATTTGATGTGGAGATGGCATGGCAAGGATGTAGCAAAGTTAGGGATGCTTTCCATTCATCTCCTTACACATCTTTACTACAAAATGGAATTGGTGCACATAAAACTTCATTCAATCAATCAAGAGGAATAGGCTTATCTCTTAATGGCAAAGAAGTTGGTGGTCTTGCATAGTGCCTTGTGACTTCAGGATCAACTAACTCCTAAGTATCTGTTGGAGAAATAAACTGCACCCGAACTATAAAAAACCAATCACAAAGAGGGTTGGTAAATCAACGATAGAGCACCCCATTAACAAATCAGAGGTTCTAGGTTCAAATCCTTTCTGATCCATGGAAAGTTTAACATAGTATAAAATCCAAGCTAGGAGCCCTAAGCACCTACAATGTGGCGCAAGGAGAGTGTTAGATAAATGAACCATAGCCAAACTATAAAAGAAGCAGTGATAAAGTGGGTTGGTAGCTTAGTGGTAGAGTAGACCAACAACAAAGTGATCCTAGGTTTGAATCCTAGCTAGTCCATGTTAACTTTAACAATATCAACAAACTTCAGTTGCATAGTTAGATGTTGATCTTGAAGATACCACACAGATTGATAAATAGAAGCATACAAGGGCTTGGTTGGGATTCCATTGGATGAGGTAGTCCCTCTTATTTGTAGTGACTCAAATTTAAACTATGATTTTCATGTAGGCAAAGATGAGGCAAAAGCATAGTAGTAGCAACAAATGTAGTTGTCTAAATTTTGTCATTTTGCAATGTGGCCCTTTGGCCTTTTCATTTTTTGCTATGTGCACATTTGTAATGAAAACTCAAATGATTAGACATTGAAATGTTGCTAATTTGTATGCAACTCATATGCATTCTCAATTTAGCTCTAGTGTTTCTTAATATGGTTATATAATAAATATATTGAATGCCTTATCATATTAATATTTCAAATTTCCTATACTTTTTAATTGTCATTCCTTGCCATCCCCTAAAAAACAGGCCTCCCAAAAGAGCCATCCTGAAAATGTCTATTTCCAAAGTGTTTCGGGGACATGGGGATGCTTAGGGGACATCTTGAAAACTTGGGGACATCCCAAAAATTTAAAAGGGATGGCCTGTCGTCCTCAAGATGAGCGAAAACATTTGTGACGTCCCCAGGACAATTAGTCATCCCCATTAAAAAGTAACATATAAAAAAAAAAAACCAAAACTTAAAAAAAAAAAAATTATATTGTTTGTTGGTGGGCCCCCACACCCCAACTTGCCCTAAATGAGGAAAAACAACCTCATTTGTCTTCTAAGTTCATTTTTGTTTATCCAAAAACATTGCAGCCAAAAGAGAGAAAACAGATTTTTTAAGCAAGGTTTGAAGGAGTGGTTGGAAGAGAAGTTGAATCTAGGGCATCATTGGTAGTAAAACAAATAAATATTGAAAGAGGCGAGGCATTCTATCATTTTTTAATTTTTTTAATTCAAAGTTTAAAGTAAGAAACGTATTTTTATTTTTTTTTTAAATTTCAATTTAAACTTGCATTATATCTCAAAATAAAATGAGCAGTATTGGCAATGAGAGTAGTGACAATGAAATAGAAGAAAATGAGACAAATATAAGAGTTTCAGCTTCATCAAAGTGTGGAAGTGTTGGGGATGGAGGAAAACAGCCACCAAATCCATTTGTGTGCCCTTTCCTTGTCTTGAAACCTTATGCAAAGGGCTCTTTTAACTCAAAAAAACCTCTTCTCCAACTTGTGACAACCATAGATGCCAAAAAGAAAAATTAGGGGGGAGTAGGATGTGGTTGTGTCAGATTTGCAAGAAAGATTTTAGGAGCTACACAAGGGTTTTGTCTCATTTCTTGGGTGTTATAGGCCATGGAGTTAAGGTTTTTCCAAGCATAAAGGAGGATGAGAAGGTAGAGACTCATAGATTGCATATGGAGGTAGAAATGAGGTCTAAAGGTGTGACAATGTCAATACATTCTTTTGGACAATTATCTATGCCTATGCCATCCATGGTTGGTAGTGGTAGTAGTGATATTGCCACGAGGAAATAGGAAGATTAGTGGTAGTTAAAGGCCAAGGACAGTTGCAGGTATGTTCAATGTGCAGGCATGGGATGTGACAAAGTCTTCCATTGCCAAAAAAAGTTATGCCCATGCCATCCTACATGTGGCTCATTCCTCTTACTTCAAACAAACGATCAAAGATGTATGCCTCTATTGGCCCCTCATTTGTGCACCCTAGAGATCATAAACCATGCACTGCCCTCCTAGACAAAGAATATTCTAAGTTTAGTTTGCTAATGGAGGATATGAGGCAAACTTGGATCAGGATAGGTTGTTCTATTATGATGGATGGATGGACCAATATTAGACATCGGTCACTCATCAATATCATAGTCACATGCCCAGATGGCTCTTATTTTCTTAGAGCCATTGATTGTTTAGGGAAACATAAGGATGCAAACTTCCAGTTTAAAATTTTAAAAGAGGCCATAGAAAAGGTTGGGGCCTCAAATGTTGTGCAGGTGGTCACTGATTCAACACATGTGAAAATTGGTCGGTACAATGTTGGAGGGTGCTTACAAGCACATCTTTTGGACCCCATGTGTTCATGCATTGAAAGACATAGGAGAAATAGATTGGGTGAAGCAAGTCGTGGCAGAAGTTAGAGATATTCAAATGTTCATTTACAACCACTACACCTCACTTGCTCTCTCCAAGACGTTTTCAAAAAAGGAATTCCTCAAACCTATGAAGACAAGATATGCCAATTACTTCATTTTGTTAGAGAGGATGTTTGAGATACATGAGCCTCTACATTTGATGATGGTGAGTTCAGAATGGAGTAGATGGCCTAATTCAAGCTTTACTGAAGGAAAAGCCATCAAACAAATGATCCTTGATGACAATTGGAGGTCCATAGTGATCCATCAAACAAATGATCCTTGATGACAATTGGAGGTCCACTATGAGGTAAGACATTGCTGATTTTAATAATAAATTGTTGATTTTATTAAATATTAAATGTTAAATTGCTGATTTTATAATTAAATCTTTTATTTTAATATTTTAATTTTATTGTTCAATGTTTCAATTTTCAAAGTTTCTATTTGTCAATTAACTTGTCAATCAATTTTTTTGAAATTTTTGTTTGCATTTTGCAGATATGTTTGCTCCTTCATCTCACATGTTGTAGATGTAATTAGATATGCTAATACAGATGTAATTAGATATGCTTATACGGACTCTCCTGGTCCTTGAGAGATATATGAGACATTTGACACCATGCTTGGAAAGATAAAGCAAACGATTTTGGCTAAGGATCCTAGTTTGGAATTATATAAGTAACGTGTTAAGCCCATTGTGATGCAGAGGTGGAACACCATGAACACCCTGCTTCATATAGCAGCCTTTGGATAGTTGCCTCCTTGTGATAACAAGAGGTGAAAGAATGGTTAATGAAGGCCTTTCGAAAGATGAATTTAGTTGAGTCTACAATACTTCGCTCACAATGGCTTTCCTTCACAAATCTTTGTGGTCCAACATTCAATAAACCAAATGCGAAGATTGAGAGAGCTCAAACTAACCCTATTGGATGGTGGACATGGCACACGAAGGATACACTAGATTTGAGGATGCTTGTCATTCGCCTCCTTTGATAGGTTGTCAATTCCTTTGTTGTAGAGAGAGATTGGTCCACATATGGCTTTATCCACTCCCTCAAGAGGAATAGGCTTACCTCTAGACAAGCAAAGAAACTAATGGTCGTGCATAGTGCTCTTTGACTTCAAGATTGTCAAACTCTAGAGCATCAACAAACTCCAACTTTATGATGAGATGGTAATCCCAAAGACGTTGCCTAAATTGATGAGGAGGCACAAGAGGGATTGATTGGGATTCCATTGGATGAGGCAAACCCTAAAATTGATAGTGACTCAAAGGAGAACTCCGATTTTGATGCAGTGTTAGCAAATGTAGATTATGGGTAGCAATATACTTTCTTTGTTTTTATATTTTCATATTGTAGTTGAATATGAAACTTGCAACTTTTGGGCATTTTGTTGTAACTTGTATGTTTTTGGTAAACTAAGCAGCATTTACAGGGTGTTGTACCCTTCACAAAGAGCCACAAGGGCCAATAGAGTCCATATCAAAAAGTAACAAAACAAAACACTAAACCAAAAACAGACGTGAACTAACAACACACAGACCAACAGCAGACCAGTAGCAGACTAGCTGGTGTTCTCCCAGTTCTTAGACAGAAGCTGAACCAAATCATCGTCGATCCACTCTTGGTGGTCTTCAGCCTTCTTCATCTCCATCTCATCTTTCATGACGGCCGACAGGGTACTAGTGACACAGTGAACTAATTTGACCATGAAACAGGTCAAACCATTGAATTTTTTGTCCATTTTTTCCATTCTTTCTTTCAGCACATCGAGCTCCTCACCTATGCCCAGAGTGTAGTCAGGGTCATTATGCTCAATCTCCAGCGGTTCCGAAGAGTGAGAGGCCGACATCTCCTTCTGAGCTTTACCCTTGTCAGGAATGGAAGAGGGACCTCTAATTTTCTCCCCTTCCTCACCTTCTGACACCTCTTCCACTCTGCTATCTCTGTTGTCCGACAACCCCTCTTCAGTGTACAAATCTCTAACTAGCATTTTCTTCCTGTTCTTTGCCAATCTGCCAGAATGCCGAATGATGGTATCACAACCCACAACCACAGTCTCCGCCACCACCGTGTCACCCAACGAATCCTTGCTCATAACATTTTTCCCTTTATTCGGAGGTTCCTTCTCCTCCTTACCTTTCTTTTTCGGACCATACTTACTGGGAGTCTTAGCAAGGGTAGACTTGAGATCACACAGGCTCACCGCCGCACTCGTTTGGGAAGCTCCCTCAATACCCTTAAGTTTTTTGGTAGCAAGTTTGGGTTTTTGAGAAACCTTAGGGACCGAGTGACTTTTCTTGGCAGGGCCTTTGGATTCGGCCGAAGATAAGTTGGTCTCGTTAGGTGGCACAATTTCTTCAATGCGGACGGCCGAAATGGGTTTCAAAGGGCATAAAGTTAGATGAAAGTGGTAGAGTCTTAGGATAACACCCTGGTGGAGCAGCAGAGGAGTGGGTTCATTGGGATTTAAGGCAATAGACTCCACACACTTATCAACCGAATTTTCAAGGTCCATCAGCAAAAAAAAGGGAAAGCTCATTAAAACTTTATGCCTAAGGTGATTTAACAGGGGGAAATGGTAATAGTAGTAAGTCTTGTACCTTCCTCCCAACATGACATATTTCATCAACGCAAGACACACCTGGTTCCACGACTAAGGAAGAGCCTCTCGTTCAAACCCAGACTGGTTGCCCACCGATTTCTCATCAACCACAAAGAATTTGTCCATACTAGCATTGTCCTGGGTCTTCAAATGTTTAGGATGCTTCATGCCAGAGCTCTAGAGGCCCGTTGCTTGCACAATCACTTCCTCATCCACCATAAAGGAGATGCTTCCCACAAACACATGCCGATTCTTCCAAGAGTTGACGAACTGGGTCGATAGCTTAGGGTCATGGCCCACAAGTCTCTCCATCAGAGGAGCAATGCCACCTTCAACGCAAATATGCTAGACAAGCGGATCCTTGCGAAACTCGTTGCAATTATCCAGCTCTGTACGCACTCTATCCCCCCCCCCATGATTTTGCACTGCTCACAGTAAAACCAAGAACCCTGAAAAACCAGAAAGTTAGAGAAAATAGCAAGGTGAAAAATCACCCCCACAATAAGGCATTTAAGCCACAAACGGCAATCTTTGGGAATCAAACCTAGGGACATGTCACACGCATGAGTTAATAATTTCCCGGTAACAATCTTAGCATAGGCTTTAATGAGGAATTCCTCGCATAAACAGCTAAGCACAAAGGACATGATCGACAGGGAAGGATTGCCTTCCACGTAGCAAAAATTCTGAAATCTAGGCAGGATAGCCGCGGGGACAAATTTAGAAATCTCTAAAAAGATAGCAATTAGAGGTTGGTCAATTTTAGTTATACCATAGATAGAAGCTATAAGGCGCAAAACCAAAATAGCAGGTAAGGAAAAGCCAAAGAGGAGCTTAGTCTCATAATTACAAGTCACATCAAATTTGAAAACACAGAATTTGAAAATCTGCGATCTTAAGAAGATCCCCATAAGGAGATTACGACAAGTACGGTCCAGCTTAGAGTTAATCAACTGGTACTTGCCGCAGAAAAAAATGATTTCCTTATTCCAAACGTGCTCTAATCTATAATTTGAAAAAATCTATTTGGTATCCATCCCATCGATACAGCTAATCATCCATCTCATCAAAACAAGAAGACCACAAAGCTCAACGAGAAGGCTTGTGGACCCCCCAAGAATCCAACTAAGCACATGTGTTTTCATCATGAGTCGTGAAAGGGCTTTGTTCCTTTACTATAATACTCTAAATATTTGGCGGAAGAAGACTTAAATCACGCCAGCATTTGGATAAATTCCAGTGAGAGCCAAAATTGGCTAAGGCGTCAGCCACTTGGTTCCCCTCTCTGTAATTATGACTAGCCACCTTTAATTTTAATTTAGCCACAAGCAATCTGATGTCAAGAAGAATATCCTTAGTGTTCCACCCCAGGAGTCTATCAAAATGTATAGCATCAATTATGGATTTAGAGTCACCTTCAATGTGCAGGTTCTCTATCCCCAAGGAAACCACAATATGTAAGCCCTTTAACAGCGCTCTAGCTTCCGCTATCATAGAAGAATGTTGACCAATCGCCCCAGCATAACCGGCCACCCACTTTCCTCTGCAATCTCTGATAACACCTCCTATGCTAGCTCTGCCCAGGTTGCCCTTAGCAGCCCCATCAAAGTTTAGTTTAAACCAGTCTCTGTCAGGGGGTTTCCAAATAGTGGCTCTCCTAGCAAAAATCTTGGAGTTGTCGTATGAGTTGGCATCCAGGTTTTGATGCCAAGCTTTAGCTATGCTTATTTCTAACTCAGTGGGACCTTTATTCGGGGTTTTTCCTTTGAAGAGAGCGATATTTTCCCCAATGAGTCGAGCTCCTATACCGAACACCTCTTTTGGATTCATCTCAGTGTTCCTGAATATCCTATTATTCCTCTTTTTCCATAAGCACCAACAAATAATGGGAGGAACGTGATTTCATATTTCCCCAATTAGCAGATGGGCAAAAGGTCCGGACCAACTCAAAATAAAGGATGTGATGTCCTTGCTCATAATCCACTGTATCCCTAATCTTCCAAAAGCCAGCTCCCACACTTCAACAGCAAAGGGGCAATGTAACAGCAGATGATCGATAGATTCTTCATTGCATTTACATAAAAGGCATCTATTGGGGATCTAGAATCTCCTTTTTCTTAGATTATCCTGAGTAAGAATTATGTTATGACAAGTAGTCCACCAGAAAAAGTTCACTTTCGGTATCATGTATCTATTCCAAACCTTTTTCCATAGATTATTGGTCACCCCTTGATCAGTCAACTGTCTGTAAGCAGTTTTAACAGTAAGATCACCCTGAATACAATGGATCCAGAAGAACTCATCCTCACGAAGAGCAGGGGGTATCCTGGTGAGAGAGAGTAACTCCTACAGCTTTCTGGCTAGGAGACACAAATTAGGGGATAAAGGACATCAAAGACTATTGTCATTCCATTTCCTAGCTCTTAAGGGTCCAAGAAGATAATCACTAATATATATACCAAACACATGTTGGGCCCAACCCTTAAGAAACCTGAACTCATAAGAGTTCAGGGGAGAGTCAAGCAACCAAGAATCTTCCCAAAATCTGATTTTGTTACCATTACCAATCTTCCATTTAATCCCATTCCTCATAAGGTCTTGAAGACTACAGATACCCTTCCAAACCAAGGATCTCGTAGGGTGGGCCTCCGAAAGGTAGTCAATCAACGACCAATTCAAAAAGTATTTGGCATTCATTATTTCACACCAGTCCTTCCTATCCCTCAGGTGATCCCAACCCACTTTGGCCATAAGAGTTTTGTTAGAATTAGAAATGATTCTTATCCCAAGACCACCACACCCTTTCAGTTGGCAGATCTTATCCCATTTAACCAGAGCAAGTTTCTTTTTCTCCTCAATGCCCGACCAGAGAAAAGACCTCTGGATTTTCTCAAATTTATCAGCAATATATCTAGGTATCTTAAATACGGATAGGAAATACATAGGGATACCTTGAAGAACAGCAAAAAGAAGTTGAAGCTTACCAGCATGGCTGAGTAAAGAACCTTTCCACCCAGCAAGTTTCCTTTGAATCCTTTCAAGAATAGAATCCTTATTGAGTGTTAGCGAAAGGAAATTTTGGCCCGAAGTCTATTCTCGTAGTAAAGTCATCATCGCTTAATAAGATACAATAATTGCCATAAGCAACATTATTGTGACATAAATGTTATCCATAAATCTCAGATGTGGAATTAGTTATTCAGCTATACTAAATAGGTGAGACCCAATATATTGACATATAATATGCATTAACTTATCATGGTCGAATTCACAATTTTGCACAGATTTGGGGGTTAGAATCATTCACTATTATTAAATCAGATATGGGGTTAGTTATCATACAGTAACCCACTGTCCAAGTAATTCGTATCGATTCCATAATCCTTAATGCTTAACCAGTTGGTGAGGATACTTACCTCTAAATCGACGCACTAACTGGATTTTCCCATGACGTAATTTCCTATAACCCAATCTGTCTTTTCTCTCCATGCGATCTAGTCCTTCACTCTTAGGAGGTCAAGCATAATACAAGAATAATACACATAATTGTGTATAATAGTAAGATATATCATACCTCAGATTAATAAACATAAATAATAGAGTATGTACAACTTTATTCCCATCGAACTGCTATCCATTCCTTGTTGCTGATGGTTCGATGAGATATATACAGTTTGCTGTTATCTTTGGTGATTAGCTTTTCAAAGAATATCCTTTAAACATGATTCTGTCCAGAATATATTCCTCTTCTATTCGATATTTCTCATATTTCTTTCTCAAATCTGCACACACCTCTTTCAAGTCTGCACACTTATATCTCTCTAGAATCTGTATCTTTTGATCTGTCTATCCCTGGAATGACCCCTTTCTAGTGGGAGCACTTAAACCCGAATCTTGCATTCAAGGTGTTTCTCAAAGAGACATTAGACACGTTAGAGATCAATAAATTTCCATAGTAACATCTTATAAGGTCAAAGATGATATAGGTATTACATTCTTGTCAAGGGATTATTCATTTCCTCCCTATCACTCACTATGAATGATTCTTCTTTAATATATTTTATAAGTACATTAGATATTAAACATCTTTCAAGATCTCATAGATGGAATTCTATTATATCATAGTGAATGAATAGAGTCATTATCGCTGCAAGCATTATTATTGGATACCTGTAAATAACCTATAAGTATATATATATATATAATTGTACATGTCCACCACCTATTGGCTATTCAATATATATACACACTTGGACATATAATTATCAATTACCACAAAATATATTTACCAACATATGAATCATATATAGAACATATTATGTTCGCTATAATTATATTTATCATATATACATATGACCAACATCAACCGTTACTAAATTCCTCATATATTCATTTATCACCAATTATTCATTCTTTGATTGGTTGTCCAGCATACATTGACATTACTTATTTTATAGGAGACATTACTCACCTTTCTGCCTGGATCGGTCTGCAAATACTCCTGTTTCTTTCCCTGGATCGGTCTGCAAATACTCCTGTTTCTTTCTTGGATTGTGTATATCTTTCTCTCTAATCACCTGGGTGATATCACTCATTGAGCTTATAGTTCATGCACCAAATATCTTCATTCTACAGAGGTCTCAACTCCCAAGAGGTTGTGCTACTTCCTAAACCCTAGGCGCTGAGTTACATTTACTTTCTGGGCAGAGATGTGGTCCCTTGGGAGAGCTATGCGTTTCTTAGAAGAGGACATGTTCATCCAAGAGGGAGGTGACTCTTGTATGCAGTTCCTGTGCACTTTGTATCAGCACTAAATCCCTTATTTGGAAGTGTATTAACCATCCAGACCCATGCGTGGCTTTTTGAGGTAGAGTGTCGCCCACTCTCTGGCGTAGGGTACTTGCATAGTGGTTGTGTAGGAGTTTATAGAGGGTATATGCCTAAAAGAGAGATGCGCCAGTCATAGCTGAAGGAAGACGTGATGCTGTTATGGAGTTCTAAGCAGTTTGCAAGCAACCCCCATCGGAATCTCTGTGTTCTCCCCTTTAGACTTGCGTAGACCCTCCATTTGAATTCTTTGCTAGAGACGTGACTTTCCAAGACTTAGTGTTGGAGCTGATTCACCACCAAGGGTCGGCTCTTTTGACCCATCAAAATGCTTATGTGTTGTTTGGAAATATTTGTCTTTATTTTGATGTTTAGTTATATTTCATAGTTTGTATTTTATTTTATATACTTACCTCTATATTATGATATTACCTATAATGATCATTTTTATATTAGATGGTAATTACCCATACTTTTATTTTTTGACATTTACTTTATTTTATTATTATAATATTTGTTTAAAATTGTTGTATTGTTTAGTACTTGTATTTTATTGTAATATTTCCTAATATTGATATATATATCTATATATATATATATATAGATGTTTACTTAGATATTCACTTTATTTATTTATTAGTATTTTAGTATTTCCTATTTACAATTTCGGGGGACATGACAGGTCAAAAGCAGTCAAAAGCAATTTTAGGGTTGGAGAAAAGTTGGGGATCACTTCAACAATGGTCAAATATGAACTTGCCATGGTCAAACAGATTTTATCAGTTGGCAGTGTCAAATTCCCAACCCGACGAAGTCGAAGGCAAGTGTCTTCAAGAGCAGAAACAAGCAAAAAGTTGAAAAATGTGAAAAAATGGCTAACACTGGGGAGCCTAGGCACCCCTGTCTAGTCAGCACTCCCAAGTATTAATGCCTTAGACATTTTTCAGTTTTTGTCATTCCTCGTTTGAAAAGTGTCTACATTCAACATTTTTGTTTCCGGATTGACTTCAAAGTTTGAAAGCTTGGAGAAGAAAGCATGTTTTTGTCCTCGAACTCCATTTAAGAAGTCTTTTGGCATTTATTCTTCATATTTTGCAGGTTGGCATCCCGAGGAAGAGAGATATTTTTTTCTTCACATCAAGATTTGGAGGCTCAAACGGAGTGCTTTTTTAGTTTTCTTCATGGATTCAGGATTGGCAAGCATAGAGGCACGCTTTTTCATGGTCCAATCTTTTAGGGCATCATATTTCAGAAACAAGAGGTCAACTTTTTCAGTTTTCATCGATCTGGGTCCACTTGCTTTTTACTCCTCTTGAAGATTAGGAAATTTTATATTTCCAAAAATCAGTTGTTTTTGCACTTTTTTGAGAAACCCTCAAATTTTTCAAAATCTGATGAATTGGGTCTCTTCAAAACATGATTGTCTACAAAACCCAAACCTCGGCTTTTTTCCGGGAATCTACTTTTTGGAGAAAAATCAGCAACTTATTTTCAGCAGTTTGCGCAAAACTTTTCCGAACATAGGTGTGTTCACAGTCAAAACTCGAGTTTTTAAACATGCAGTATTCTCCAATTGAAATCAGAAACAAATCAGCTTTTTGGCAGAGGGTGAATCACCTTTTGGGGCAGCGATGTTTTCCAAGAATAGAACTCAAAAAGCAGTAGTTAAAAGATGCCTTTTCCAAGTTAAACTTGCTATTCTCATTCATGTCATCTATTCTTTGTGAAATAGAAAAATCAAATTGTATAGTTGGAACTTTCCCTGCTTTTAAATCAGCTTAGCTGATTTCAACAGGTGGTTAGTTGTATTGTTTTAGTTTTAGAAATAAAGCTTGCATGTTGGCAAGTCTAGTCAGCTTAAAGCAAGGAGATTTTAGGGTTCCCTACTCCTTGTTTGTGTATAAATAAGGGAAACCTTGCCCGTTAGTTTCTTAACCGTTATTGTGATAGCAAATTGCTGAGCCTACTTTTGCCTGCAACTTTATTATTTAGTGTCTATTCACTTAGTGTAACAGCAAGTTTGCAAGCCTATTTTGCTGCAAGTTATTGTTCAGTTAATGTTTAATCTGTGTCAAGTGTAATTTGGTTTGATCGCTAAACTGTAAGCCTGTTATTGCTACAAATCTACTGTCCCAAAAGTGTAATTGTTGTTAGAAATTTGAAAAAAGGAAATCTTGTGCCTACTTTGCTCTGATCTACTGTCTCAGATTTTGTTTTATGTGTTTGCTTATATAATGTCTATTTCAGCTTGCATCTAAAAGTACAATGAGTCTTCAGGTGTGCATTGAAGTGAGTTTATTTAAGTTTCTGTGTTGAATCATTCCTCGTTTACTTCTAACTCTCAAGCTCTAAGTTTACTTGAGTTGCTAGAAGGGCCATTAGTTTAGGCTTAGTTGTAGTTGAAGTTCTGGAAAAGAGAAAACCTCAACTGCGAAGCAAAGAGTTTTATAACCTTGTGCTCTTAGCTAAGAATAAAAAGATTGGTAATAGTTTAGTATTCTTTCTTTTTAAGCATCATCAACAAAGAGGGAGCTTCCCCTCCTAATTTGAAGAGCAGTTCAACTGTGCATAGCTGTCCGTTTCTAATCTGCATTCCAAAGGTGCAAACTGAAAAGCCAACAATGGGCACACATTAGGCATGGTTTGATCATTGAAAACTTCCACCCAAGCTTGGAAAACCAGTTTAAGTGAACATAAACTATGCCAAGTTTATATTGAAGTGGCAAAAATGATTATGGCACCTGCCAAGGATGGTTATGCCACTTGGAATCTTCACTTAAACGAAAGAAAAGTGGCAGAAGTGAGAGAAGCACCCACCAAAGATCATTTAGCCACTAATGACCTCCACCCAACAATAAAAGCATGGCTTAAGTGTGTCATGTCCCTTGAATTGCAACACTAAAATATAAAAATAACCAAACATTTAAATACAAATAAACAAATAGAATAAATAAAACACATATAAAAATATATATATGACATTAATATTATTATAATTATAATTATGCCGAGGTAATTTTATAATTATTAAATATAATATTTAAAATATAAATATTAACATCTTAAATATTATTATAATTGTAAATAGTGAAACCAATGTTACAAGACTCGCACTCAGCAAGCCAATTTTTGACTCGAACTCAGACTCGGAGCCCAAACTCAACGCAGACTTGGCAAAGACTCGGCAAATAGAAAAACCCAAGAAATTCAAATATTTTTAAGGATTTAAAACTTGTTTCATGCACCCTTTAATAAATAAACCTTAAAGACACAATAACATCATCAAATAGATATTACTATGATCCCATACACAAACATACATCGATCACATAAGTATAAACGCAAATTTTAGCTAAAGGAAATAACACATTCAGATATATAAATATTGTCAAATGTATACAAAACTCATGGAATATGAAATCCATGGCATCAAAACAAATATCAAAACTAAAAGAATAAGTCTATGGCTCAAAAGAGTTTGCATTACTCATCCCAATATCAAGACAAGTCATGCGCTAGTGTCTAAGATAGGTCCTTGATGATGATGTAGCCATAATATTTGCTTGCGTCTCAATGATTGGTGTGTCTATTCAAGTGAGGAATTTATTATTAAAATTTTATTGAAGCCTTCAAGACTGCATGTTTTGTTGTCTAATGTATGAAACAAGATAATCCTTGATTATGGCTTTGACTGTGAAAGATGCAGAGATTTGCAACAGAGGATATGTATTTTGTAGGTTTTATGATCATGATTCATCATTAGCCTATAACATGCTTAGACCTATAGTCGGATAGTGTCAGTGAAATGCCCACCAAGGTCGGAAGTGCGCCTCAAACTGGGTACGCCTCAGTGGTAAGGTCATGGGCACGCTTCCTTTGCCGGGTCCGGGGCAATGCCCCTTAATCTGTCAAGGGCTCTGTGAGGGTCTAGAGGCAGCGCCCCTTGTGGGGTCCCGAGGCAGCACCCTGGGCGCACTCCAAATGAAGACCTTCAAAACCACACAAACCTTCATGGCACACACCATTTAATTAAAAAATTTGTAAATGAAAGATTGCAAATTTTTTTAAAAAATTTAATAAAAATGGTCGAGTCTGGGGCACGAGACTCAGCGAGTCCATCGAGTCTCGGCAAGTACTCGGCAGCCGAGTCCTTGGGACTCGTTTAGGGTCACTCGACTCGAGACTCGCCCAAACTCGGCGAGTTTTGGCGAGTCTTGTAACAAGAAACATACATATAAACCAATATAAAATAAATACATTAAAATCTAAGTACAATAGTAAAATAACAATCATATAATATATTAATATAAAATATACATAAGATAGTACCTATATAAAAGGCAGCAATTAAAGCAGTGATCCCATAATAAAAGGCAAGAATCTAGGAAAAGCTGAGATTGTATATTCTTTAACAAGGCAGCGATTAGTCTAAACAGAAAAGTCATACTCCTTGATGCAGCCTTCCACGTAGAGATGGGAGGATATAAATGAGTAAAATCATTTGCAAAAGGAGGAGAGGTACCAGCAAGGAAATTAAAGGAGATTTTAACAGACATACATGAAATAGAAAATGAAGAAATAGTAATAAATAAAAGTCTGATATAGGGAGGAGGATATAGAGGAAAAATCATATGCATCAGCAGAGGTATAATAGGCAGATCTGAAAGATACAATATGCAGATTCTAAAGAAATATATACACAGATCTGGAAGAGGAAAATATATATATAGATATGGAAAGCAGTGTACTGATTTATGGATTAAAATATATCTAAAAGGAAGAGGAATGAGAATAGAATATATATAAAAGGTCATCAA
>VDFB02152294.1:0-48676 GCA_007258455.2 Sequoia sempervirens
AAATATTCTGAGCCAAATTTTTCGTTTTTACAATTTTCAAATTACAAACAAAGCACCCGTTAAGGTTAGAGGATAAACCCAAACATGCAGAAAGCAACTCTAACCAAGAATGGCGCCGATGATGGCGAGCATATGGTCAGAGGATCTTCTACTCTAAATGCTGAAAGGGAACTCAACGTCAAGTATGTGCTACCCAATCCAATGCGGAGTGAGGGGCGACCATATGACGGAGTGATTACAGAATTCAATGCTTGAAATGAAATGCTGAAACTGGAAATTCTCAACACCCAGAATGTGCTTGCTCACCCAGAATGGGAAGTAGCTACCATAGGGCGGAGATTCTATCTATTACAACAATTATTGAAGAATAATGAGTATTACATCAACAATAAAGCAATATTCAAAGAATGACTGGTCAGTACTACTGCCAGCTTACAAGGTATTATTGCCTGCGAATCAAGATATAAGATGCTCTTTCAATGGTGCATACAATAAGAATCCTTCTGCAAAGGCTATAAGGAAACCTTAACACCAACCAAATAAGGAAGATGCAGATTTCTCAAACTGTCATATCAGATCTGCACTTTTTGTTACATAACCAACAACTTACAAACTTAAAGAATTGTTCATAACTTCCTCAGATATGACCCGATTGATGTGAAATAAAATGCAATGCACTCTAATGATAATGGCGACCAAAACCAAACTCTAAAACAAACCCAAATACCACTAGTTTAATTTGCACGGAATTCAAGACAGCCTTGATATGGTACGACTTCTAGAAAGGGCGATCTGCCTTTAAAATTCAATGCTTTCATTAAAAAATCTGCAAATTAGAACATGAGGGCGCCTAGACCTAGCAATGGATATGAGCTAACACCCAGAACGAATTTCTGATTATTTTTTGACTTATGAATAAAATATGAATCTGCTGTATCATTAATTGCAAAATGCTGAAAACCCTCTAACATGCCAATGTGATCTATCAATGCAAAACTCAAACTACAATGCAAAACTTACTACAAAACACTCAAATAAGCAAACCTCTCCACTAGGTGCTGTCTCTCAAGCACGAAGTCGAGCCCAGTCTAGGAGGCATTCATTCCTCGAAGCAATCCCACAACCATTTCGGCAGCATAACAATAGCATAGACCAAAGATGAAGAAATGATGCACAAAGCCTTCCTTTTATAACTTTCGGTTGACTTATTGAAACCCTAAATCCTCATCACTGTCAAAACCCTAACTCTTTCTTCAAGATGGCGTCCTTTTTTCCCTTTAAGCTCAATAATGATATTTTAAATAAAAATCCACACTTTGATAAATGCGCCCACCTTATACCTGTTTTGACTTTGATAAATAATAAATTAATCTTAATGAAGTCGCCACCCTCAAAAGACCACCTTTTAAAAAGACTTTAAGTGATTAAGCTAGGCTAAGGGGGGGGTCAACGTTAAATTATAACATTAAACGTGACTTTAATAAAAATAGCCCAACTTATTTCTCCAACTGCGCCCCGAAGCCATCAATGAACAAGCCAACCAATCAAACTGACATAGGAAGTCAACCAAGCTGAACCCAACTGAAAAGCTGCCAAAAATAGAATTTACTAAAAATAGTAAATTCCAGAAAATGCTCTGAATGCCTAGATGAACATACCACTGCGAAGCTCTTTGAAAACCCAGAAAGAATCCGCCATTGAATCCATCATCTCTGAGCAATGACCTCCTCAAAAATAGGAAACCCTAATTTATCTTCCAACTAGCCTTCGGGTTCCCAAAGAAAAGGCCAACGGTCACTGGAAAGATCAGGTTTGAGAAGGGGACATTACAATCCACCCTTCCCAAAATTGCTTGTCCTCAAGCAATACCACCACCACTCCAGAAATTTGAAAACTAATCCATACGCAACAAGTATGATCCCTGGTTCCCAAATGCGTCTCAGGAAAAACCCACCATGCCGATGCTGCACCACTCTGATCACATTAATGAAAATATCATGCCAATGCTGCACTGACTCCCCTTGTAACTCCAAAGTGTTATCATCTATGATACTCAAACTGAAAGATCTTAAAGGAGGGAAATCAAAATCATGCAACATCTCATGTGCACGATCCCCCGAATTAACAGTATCAACCGTACTACTGTCAATCACCATTCTAAGCAATAGGAGAGATAGTCTACTCAAATCAAAATCGAACTCCTCCGCATACCTCCACATGGTAACAAACGGGACCATGACTGCAAGTGTGACCTCTACAAATCTTCTTGCAAAGAGGAAGGCAATCCTTTGCATGAGCTCAACAAATTCAAACTCAGGACCCCACATGAATTCCCTATGCCTCAACTAAATTATCACGGCACAACTAAGAAGTCTGAAGAATTTTTTCACAATTCCAACCCCAAGAGTCTCAAAATATAGATTCAAAACATGGGGTAACTCATGGTCATGAACCAATAATGAAAATAAACCATCAGAGTTTGCATCACAAACCTCCAAAGTGGCTGAAAAACCCACTAAAGCCATCTCTATCAGGAAACTACCACTTCTTTGATCAGGAGTGATGTACCAACTCTCCTGAATGAAAGTAACTCCATAAGTAAGGTGGCTGGTCTGCCCCCAACCAGCAAACTCGTGTCTCAAATTCTGCCCTTGTCTAAGCTGAAAGTCACTTCCAAGAACTACCGATCGTTGATCTTTCCAACCCATATTCAAAATTTCTCTCCAATCCATTTGTTGATGAACAAACGGAACCATGAAGTAGCTGGAAATGAAGGGAACAACATCAACAAGTCTGGAAATTTGTTCCTTATCCCTCCAAGAATCTTTTTCATAAGTAATAAACTCTGACAACCCAAGTTGAGAATCCCAAGCATGGATACCCAACGGGAAGTGATTTTCAACACACTGCAAAGAAATCTCTACACATTCCCAAGTGCTAGTGAGAACCACATGCCTTCTCACGAAACTGATGCCCCATCTAGTAAATCCTTGAAGCTTAACCATGAAAGCTTCCACCTTAAGGAAGTATGAAACATAGAGTGGCTTCAAATTCAGCTCCCAAAACTGATCAATATGATTCCAAACATCATTCCACCCAAGGGATGGATTGTCAAGAGTGCACCCACCAAAGTCTAGTTCATCTTTTTCCCATTCCTCCTGAGTAGTAGGTCTGAAATCTTCACTCGTTGCTGCTGTAATGAAGTTACCAACAGCTACCAAGACTTGTCTCATCAACACCTTGATGTCATAGATGTTGCAATTTCCTTGCTTCGTCACCTCCCATGTAGAACCTTCATCCTCAAACCCACTTACGCATTCATGACTAATCAGCAAACGTGGCACATCCACATGGAGTGAGATCAAAGCATCCAAGCACTGGAAACCATACTCAGTCTCATTCTTTGTTTCATCTTCCATCACATAGAGAGGATTGCCATAATCTCCTTCATCACCTTCTTCAAAGAGAGGATTGTCAAAAATTGAAAAGTTATTCCATCCATCTTGCTGATCTAAATCTGCACTTGTAACTTCAGTCCTTCTTGTGAAACCTTCAAGGTCAAACTCTTCTCGAAGACTATCAAGCTCACAAAATACTTGCTTGATTTCTTCGGCTTTATGTGCATTCTCTTGCTTTGTGCAAATTTTGAAATCAGCAAACTGATTTTCTATTTCCATTAATGCCATTTGAGTTTCTTCTAGCGTAGCTCTTGTTGATCCAAGCTCCAGAGAAAGTTCATCAATCTTTCTCACTCTATCTTGAGAAGCACAAATGGTCTTCTTTGCAACTTCAATGGCATAATCACGATCTTCAACCAAGTGCATGTACTCGGACTTCAAGGTTACCAAAGAGTTTCTGATAAGTTGCAGATTGGGAAGAGCAACTTCATCTTTCACTCCTCTTTGTCTCTCTTCAAGCTGAGCCTTCCAGTACAATTCCTCAACCAAGCCATGTGTGTGATCAAACAAGGATAAAACTTACACTTCCTTGTCAATGGACACCTTGAATTGTTTGTCCCAATCATGAGAATTCAAAGATGATGAACTGCTGATAGGCTGCAACTGAAAATCAGAACCTTGTCCCTTGTCTTTGCTGCCTTCATTGCTGCTCCAACATTCATGAACTTCGCCATTGACTAGTGGAGAGTGCTCAATGTCAAAAAAAGCATCATACTTCACAGATTCTTTGACCCCAAGTTTGCAATCAACTTCATGCACTGGAAAATCATATTTGTGTTTAGTAACACCTTCAAACTCTACATCCTCAAGAGCCACGTGGTCTTCTAGCTCTTCATCCACCTCACCGTCTTCTTGATCGAAGGCTAAGGCAGCTCCTAACTCGAACGAAGAATCATCGAATGTTGTTCTGAAGTTTTAGAAGAAACAACATCCTTCTTGGTGGCTGCAACCAACTCGAAAGGATCACCATGGAACTTTTCACAGCAAGTTTCTTCATCAAAGACAACTTTTCCTTCTGTGCCCTCCTTATAGCTTGCAATGCCAACGAAACTTTGGTCTTCATCAGGATCAAAGGGAAACTCATCCCACAAAGTTTCTCTGTCATACCTTGGTGCCAACACACCCGGATCCCAAATGCTAGTGGGTTGATTAAGATGATCAATAGGAAAAAACTTATCATGCTCCCTTTGTAGTGATGACTCTTTGAATAAGTCAAGTCCCAAATCCCTCAAATTGATATCGTCAAAAACATTTCTCTCCAAAGACCGAGTTTGCTGCTCAAACCTAAAGTCACCATCATAATGAAGTGACGAATCTTCATTGCTTGTTGTTTTGAACACTTCAACGTCATTATCTTCAATATGACCTTGTATGGACTCTTTGGGATTATCTCTATCATCAGGACCACTAAATTTTCCTGCATCTTGCTCAGACTTCTCCAACAGTGGCTTCAGTTTCTCTTCACATTGATTAAATAATTCCTTGATCAGCATAGCAGCAATAGGAGAATCCTTTTCTTCACACTCATATGTGTCCAAGAGGAGAGATTGGACATTTGGTGGAATTTCATCTGACTCATTAATGGTGAGAATAAGGATTTTCTTCACAGCTGCAATAACATCCTCTTCTTGTTTGCTCCAAGTGGATATGAAGAGGTAATGGAACAAGTGATAAATATGATCATGCATTTCCAAGGCAAATAGCAAGTTACTTACCCAAAGATCTGAAAATGTCTTTAAGATAGCAACCTTTCTAGCAAATAGATTGCTTCCAGTTTCATCAAGACCTTGGAAACTTTCTACAATCATATTCAGAATGATTTTCATGGTTTCATTATCATAGGGTGTCAAAGGAACCACAATTCTCATCATCTCCATGAAGCAAGAAGAAATCAACAGCTTCATTTCTTCATTTGGATGTCCCAGCCAATAGGGCTGAGCTAAAAGGTGAACTGCAGGTGACAATGCCAATTCCATCCATTTAGAAGGTGACTGCTCCACCTGTCTCAAACATTGTTCCAATATTTGAAGATTATTCTTTTCTTCTTCCATTGACTGAAATTCTTTGTCAAGTCTATTTCCAACCGCAAAAAGTGTTTGCTGCAGCTTAATCTCTTCTCTGTTAGCCATGTTTAACTGACACTTCTAAACTAAGCTGAACTCTGTTCTGACCCCTGGTGTAGAAACTGATTTTTCTATCCTTCAACTGTCAATTGAACCTTGATGCGCACAGGATGGCAGGATGCATGGCTCTGATACCACTGAAATATTCCGAGCCAAATTTTTTCGTTTTTACAATTTTCAAATTACAAACAAAGCACCCGTTAAGGTTAGAGGATAAACCCAAACGTGCAGAAAGCAACTCTAACCAAGAATGGCGCCGATGATGGCGAGCATATGGTCAGAGGATCTTCTACTCTAAATGCTGAAAGGGAACTCAACGTCAAGTATGTGCTACCCAATCCAATGCGGAGTGAGGGGCGACCATATGACGGAGTGATTACAGAATTCAATGCTTGAAATGAAATGCTGAAACTGGAAATTCTCAACACCCAGAATGTGCTTGCTCACCCAGAATGGGAAGTAGCTACCATAGGGCGGAGATTCTATCTATTACAACAATTACTGAAGAATAATGAGTATTACATCAACAATAAAGCAATATTCAAAGAACGACTGGTCAGTACTACTGCCAGCTTAAAAGGTATTATTGCCTGCGAATCAAGATATAAGATGCTCTTTCAATGGTGCATACAATAAGAATCCTTCTGCAAAGGCTATAAGGAAACCTTAACACCAACCAAATAAGGAAGATGCAGATTTCTCAAACTGTCATATCAGATCTGCACTTTTTGTTATATAACCAGCAACTTACAAACTTAAAGAATTGTTCATAACTTCCTCAGATATGACCCGATTGATGTGAAATAAAATGCAATGCACTCTAATGATAATGGCGACCAAAACCAAACTCTAAAACAGACCCAAATACCACTAGTTTAATTTGCACGGAATTCAAGACAGCCTTGATATGGTACGGCTTCTAGAAAGGGCGATCTGCCTTTAAAATTCAATGCTTTCATTAATGTTACGCTTAAATTCAAGACCTCGAATGCGGATTTGAAAACTGAATAGCTATGCATGTATAAACCGCCTTCAAATTAGAGGGAAGCTCCTCTTTGCCGATGGTGTTTGGAAAGAGTAACCAAAACTAAGTTGCCTATCTTTGATCGCCTTAGAGCACAAGGTTTTTTAAACACAACCAAGAGTCGAGATTTTCCGATAAGAAGTTCAACTACTTACTCAACTTAGATTTTCAGAAGACGCCCTAACCTCTCAAGTAATAGCAAAGAAGAGAAGTAGAAATTAACAAGGTAGATTCCTCTCGACAAAAATATTTAACAATCTCTCTCAACAAACACCTACACATCACTTCATCGTAAGCTGAAATAAAGATCAGAAAGCATAACATAGATAACGGAAATCTGAGATTTTAGACCAAGGCAAAAGAGGGCTCATGTGATTTTATTACTCAAATTTCTGGAACAAAACTCGCTTCTAACATGTTTTGAACAAGAAAATTGCAGCTAAAAGAGGCTTGCAATCTTGTTCTTACACAACAGAAACAGCAATCACACTAACTCCTTGTTGGCTAAAGAGGCTCAACAATTTGTTTATCACAATACGGCTAAATCGAACTGAAATCAATAACAAGGAAGGCAAAATAGGTCGCTGGGTTGTTATCACAATAATCAAGTAAAGAAACTAAATGAGCAAAGGCTCTTATTTATAGAGAAGCAGGGTTAGGAACCCAAAATCTCCTTGTTTTCACAATTCAGGGCTTGTAAAGAAGCAAGCTTTATTACTAAATCTAGAAACAAGATAACAACTAAAACCCTAAAAAGCAGAAAAAGCGGGAAACGCCAACTATTACATCTTATCTTCTTTCTATCCTCAAAGAATGGACAAGGATGATTCCAAGAATAGAAAGAAAGCGGGAAAGAAAGCTTCTAGAAGAAAGCTGCTTTAAAGCTCGATCACATCCGCTAGGAAGTCTGAGATTGTGTCCCGGTTCGGTGCATCTATACCATCAACAGCAAAACACCGCTTTTCAAGAATATCTTCGGCATCTTCAATAGATCTTAGGAAATCTTCAATCTCATTGGCCGCTTTATTGAACTTTGCTGACATCACTGAAATATGACCTATCCTTCCGCCAACTGGGCTGCAACTTTGAACAACGTTCTGGAACTGATTTTGCACCTCATCAAGCCCGACATAAGAACCATCTTCAAGACTGTACTGAGAGGGGATCTCTATGACAAATTCACTGATGAAAAGGAGAGCTTCAACCACCCTTTGCCTGTAGGTGATGAATTCTTCAGATATCCTCTCATAAGTTTTAATTTTGAAAACATGACGCTCTCTCCAAGCAAGGATTTTCCTTTTGTGCTCCTTTGAAACTGCTGAACCGTAAGTTGTGTCTAAATCAGCAATGATAATCTCATGCCCAGGTTTTACTTCAGCCCATGTTTGTTCAAATCCTTGGATGCTTTGACGAAGTTTATGAGCATTCTCTCTCAACTGGAACATCCGAGCCAAGATCTCCTTTCCTCTGACAATGAAGCTCTCGATCCACTCCTGAGTCTCTTTCCCACATATGACCAGCTGTCTTAACTGATGGTGATCAGCTGGTGTCTCTAAGATCTGGGGCAGCAACTGAGTTGTTTGGGAAGAACCACGAGCAAGGTTAGAAATAAAAAGCTTAAGCTGCTGATTTTCAGCCTTGAGGGCGGCCTTGTCTTCTCCGCCTTTAAGCACTCTTTCATGTAGGTTTTCAGATACAACTTTGAAGAGACTCAAATCTGCATGTCTGGTATTTCTACCAAGATTAGCCTTGACCATTACAAAATCATCCATGTTCACCTCATCTCTATTCTTATCTTCTGGAGGCACAACAGTCTCTACAACAATCTCGTTATCAGGATTCCTATCAAAGTGAACTTGCTTCTTTGCCTTCTTCTTAGGAGGTTCCTGATAAATATTATCGAGATCATCAACACTCACTTGATATGAAGGCCTTCTCCTAACCCTTCCTAAGGAGTTCTCAAGCCAAGACACCGTAGTATCTTTACTAACTTCCTCAGGAGGTACTGCTGCAATCTCTTCATCATCTTCGATATCAAGATCAATGTGAATTGGTGACGAACCCGTCAAAGGTACAGGAACATGTGTTGAAGGTGGCTCCTCTGCTTCATTCTGAGGTATGGGCTCGTCAAGAGGAACTTCTGAATCAACCGTAGGCTGTTCCTGTATGACTATGCCTGAGAAATCCAACCTTCTCTTTACATTTTTATTTGATCTACATCCTTTGACGCCATCTTGAGACTGACTTTTACCCTTTCCTTTTGACTGTGCTGTAGACGAAGAGGGAATTATCCTTGGCGGCTCTGCTACTGGAATAGAGTTCTTCCTTTTAAGCACTAAGAAAACCTTACTATACTCAATGACTTGTCTTGTTCTGTCTTCAACTGAAAGAGATTCCTTGTTTGCCCAATTAACTTGTGGAAGAGGCTGATCCTCGATTCTTTTCTGAGTGTACATTGGTAGAAGAACATCTTCATCATCATCAGAGAGCCCTTCTATATCTTCATTTAAGCAATCTTTCATCTGATGGAGAGTCAACCTGCTGTAACTACGCCTTCGCACTTCAAACTCATCTGCACAGTTAGACCAAAAATCTTCAAGTGCGGGTATATGATTGTAATTCTTCTCCAACCGGCCAGCGTAGACACCATGAGGATCAAATGACCACCTCTCACTGTAGGGTTTGAGACCGAATTTATCTAATTCTTCTCCAATTGTCCTGGCATCTGCAGCAGTCCTGCATGTATAAATACCCAATCCTAATGGAAAGTGAAGAGAGGGTTTCTTTCTATTTCTCAAGACTGTGTGGACACCGTGAGCTTGCCTCAAGAATTCCATGAAGATGACCTCGTCTGACGGATACCTTGGCAACATTAGCAGGGCACCTGAATAACCATAAACCCTGAGATAGGTAAAGGTAGGAAACTGTATAAACCAATCTGCCCATTCCGCCATTGCTGCCCTAGCAACTGAAGATATGCGGACGTGCAATTCATTGTCTAAGTCACGCACCGTGTACATCAAGAATGCCTCGCTCACCCTTTTGTAGTGGTGCAACGACTTTGTGAACTCCAGCTGAGGATAATAATTATATATGTGTTGAACGCTCAATGACCCCTCGGTGTTCAATCCTCTGAATTGACCTTGATAGGCCACCAGGTAGACTAGATATGACACCATGTGAAATACATGAAACTGGAAATATTCTGTTATTTGTTGATGTAGGCAGTCACTAATCAAAGTAGGCCAATCATAAAACTCGGTTTTCTTCATAATGTGAGGTATGGCATAAAACATCCAAGGTTGGAACTTGGTGGCATCCTCGGAACCAGTGACCCTGTTGAGCAAAGTGATGATGATGGCAACTGCCCTGAACCCGACATTCTGGCAATCTTCACGATTGTCCTTATGCATATTCCACATCTTTCACACTCATCCTCGAAAGAGTTACACTTTTCAGCCATGGGGAATGGAAAACACTTTTCAACCATGTCGCTTTAAACCGCAAATCAAACCTCGCCGCCATCCGCCGAATCGGATCTCCCTAGTAGCCGTTGTAATGCTTTAATGCAAGCGATTACGAACTCAAGGCTCGAACCCATATAGGAATAGACGCTGCGTCACAGGACGTCCAGAATGACCCGTGTTCTTGATCAAGTGTTGCCCGCCTTCCAAGGCGCAGGTCGTAACAACGCTGATATGATGCAAGTCCTGCTCACTGCTTTTGATGTAATCGTGAAAGTGCTGATTCTTGACTTGAAAACATTGGGAGTGTACTCCATTTCGGAAAACTTGAAGAATGATTGTAAACTCGCCTAGGTTCAGACAAGTTCTAAGCAACTTCTATTTTTAGAATGCTGATTTTCTTGCTCCAACGGACAATTTTTTTGAAAATTTTTCGAGATATGGGTTTTAATTGCACGATTTATACAAGAGTCCGATCAACCGCTTTTGAAAATCTTGAATTTTGACCTAAAAAAAGCAGCAAACCCTAATTTCTTCAATTTTCCCGAAAAAAGCTGGCATCTGGGTTTTGTTCAGAGTATCAATAGAAATGGACCCAGTTGATTGAAATTGTAAAACCCTGACGTTTGATCGAAAAAGCAGCCAACCCTAGGTTTTCCGAAAAAGCTGCGATATGGGTTTTCTTCAGAAGACTGATTTGAAAGGACCCAGATGGCTGAAATTTGAATGCACTGAGGTTTTCACCGACATGCAAGATAAAAGCATTTGCTGCAACTTGATGAAGTTCTTGAAAATCCTTCTTGGTTGCAGAGGCAAAAAGACCCGATGATCAAAAATTGAAAGCCTTGGCTTTCTGCTTGAAAAACTTGATCTTCTGGAACAGAAAACTTGAAAAAGCAAGGGTTTATGCTTGCTGGTCTGAAAAATCTGATGTAAACCAGCAACTATGAATTCTTTAATCACAAAAATTTCTCAAACTTGCTGCTCCAACTTTCTCCTCTGGATGCTACCTGCAAAAATAATGAAAAATACATTGAAAAGAAGTGTTAAATAGACTTAGGGTTCGATTTTAGGTTTTGCTTTTTCTCTGCTTTTATTTTCAAAACCCTAAATCTTATCTTCTCAAGTTTGGACGCCATCTTCTTCTCAAGCAAATTTTGAAATTTTGAAAATCTTCAAAAATCTTCTAAGGCATGAAGGTTTGGGCGCCTTTCTCCAAGAGGGGCGCTCAACTTCACCAGTGTTAGTCAAAATTTCCACTTTTTCAACTTTTCTCCATTTTAACATGCCACTTCGCCTCTGATTTCTCGTTGACAGGTTTACCCGACCGACGAGCTGAATGGTTCACTGCGGAGCCGGACTGATTCTGAAGGAGACGTTCTGGAGGCACCTCCTGCTAAAAACTTGATTTCGACCTCCGAATTCACGGGAGGTTTTTCCTTCTAGGGGCGCCCAGTTTCTTCAGTGTTAGCCAAGATCTCCATTCCCCGATTTCCAAGTTCTTCCTTCTCCCTTTGATCTTCTGGTGAATCTTCGATTCCGGGAGCTACGTTGATCGGACTGACTGCCTGAGTGTTTCGCTGGATAGCCAGACTGATTTTGGCGAGGCCTTCTTGGACGTTACTTCTGCAAATTCCATCATCTGAAGGCTTTAAAGCTTGGGCGCCCTTCTTCAACTGGGTCGCCCACTTCCATCAGACTTAGAAAATTTTCAATTTATTCAGGTCCCTCACTTCTTCAGATGACCTTGTTGGATCTTAAGCTCCGAGTGTCGGATCGCTGAATGTTTGTGCTCATCGCGAAGCTGACTGAAAATGAAAAGGGGTCCTCTGGAGACACTTTTGTCAAAAAGTGAACTTTCACCCTTCAAAAGGTTGGGCGCCTATCTTGACTGGGGCGCCCAGTTTACCAACACTTAGCTTATTTTTCACCTTTTTCGCTTTTGTTTTGAATTTCTCTTTTCACCTCTCGTCGGACCTTCTGTTCAGCCTTTTGAATCTGATGACTGCGAGCTCCGTTTGTCGTGCTGAATAGCTCACTGCAAAGCCAGTTGAATTCTGAAGACATCCCGCTATAGCTTCGACTGCAAATTCCTCTGTTTGCACCCTTGAAAAGTTGGGCGCCTTTCTCTTCTTAGGGCGCCCAGTTTCTCCAGACTTAGAAAAATTCATAATTTATTCAACTTCAAGTTTCAGATTTTCACTTCATACCTTCTACTTTGACTTGAATTTGCCGGAGACTGGATCGTCGGATGCTCTGACGGGGATATCCATCGCGAAGCTGACTGAAAACTGAACAACTTCTATTGGAGATCCAAACCCTAATTTCTTCATCTGGTGCCCTAAAAAGGTGGGCGCCTTTCTTCAACCAGGGCGCCCAAACCTAGCAGACTTAGAAAATTTTCATGACTTTTCAATTTTCTTCCTCGATCCTCGTGCATGTTCATCATTTCACTTTCTGCTGGAAGTTTTGAATGCTAAAATTAACGCCTGGCAGTCGGATGACCTCCATTGATGACCTCTAACCTGATATGCTCCGAAAATGAATAGACCCAAGAGGGCAAACCCATTATTTTAAGATCGACCGCACCAAATTACACGACACACATTTTGAGCTAATCAAAACGCTCGGACCGCTTCGACCAACTTTCTATTTTTAGAAATTCTTTCTATTTTAGAAAATTTTGCCAAGATCCGCTTCGCTGGAAGAAAGTCCCGAAACTGTAAAACTTTACTATTTCGAGAAAATTTCTAAAAATAAGTGCTTTAAAATTTAGGAGGAAAATCAGACCGGTTTTGTAGGTTAAGCTGCTCTTAGCAGACCCAGATCGTCAGAAATTGAAAATTTTGTGTTTTAACCCTCCATGCAAGACATGCACACCCAAATTTTGACCTTTTTGACTGATTTGACAAGACTATTACTCATTTTTTCAAAATGTCTAAGTGTAACAAAAATTTTAATTTTGGGGTACAACAATTAAAAAATCTGCAAATTAGAACATGAGGGCGCCTAGACCTAGCAATGGATATGAGCTAACACCCAGAACGAATTTCTGATTATTTTTTGACTTATGAATAAAATATGAATCTGCTGTATCATTAATTGCAAAATGCTGAAAACCCTCTAACATGCCAATGAGATCTATCAATGCAAAACTCAAACTACAATGCAAAACTTACTACAAAACACTCAAATAAGCAAACCTCTCCACTAGGTGCTGTCTCTCAAGCACGAAGTCGAGCCCAGTCTAGGAGGCATTCATTCCTCGAAGCAATCCCGCAACCATTTCGGCAGCATAACAATAGCATAGACCAAAGATGAAGAAATTATGCACAAAGCCTTCCTTTTATAACTTTCGGTTGACTTCTTGAAACCCTAAATCCTCATCACTGTCAAAACCCTAACTCTTTCTTCAAGATGGCGTCCTTTTTTCCCTTTAAGCTCAATAATGATATTTTAAATAAAAATCCACACTTTGATAAATGCGCCCACCTTATACTTGTTTTGACTTTGATAAATAATAAATTAATCTTAATGAAGTTGCCACTCTCAAAAGACCACCTTTTAAAAAGACTTTAAGTGATTAAGCTAGGCTAAGGGGGGAGTCAACGTTAAATTATAACATTAAACGTGACTTTAATAAAAATAGCCCAACTTATTTCTCCAACTGCGCCCCGAAGCCATCAATGAACAAGCCAACCAATCAAACTGACATAGGAAGTCAACCAAGCTGAACCCAACTGAAAAGCTGCCAAAAATAGAATTTACTAAAAATAGTAAATTCCAGAAAATGCTCTGAATGCCGAGATGAACATACCATTGCGAAGCTCTCTGAAAACCCAGAAAGAATCCGCCATTGAATCCATCATCTCTGAGCAATGACCTCCTCAAAAATAGGAAACCCTAATTTATCTTCCAACTAGCCTTCGGGTTCCCAAAGAAAAGGCCAACGGTCACTGGAAAGATCAGGTTTGAGAAGGGGACATTACAGCCTCGGATAGGGGTTCCTCCTCCTTGGAAATCCTGGTATAAAGTTTATCATCTAAACATTCCCTACTCTTAAGTCCTCATGCTCTGTTTTTCTTGAGGAAATAGGCTAGTTTAAGCATAAGTTTAGTTATAGTTAAGATTCTCAAAGCCAGAGAAAAACCTTAACTGCAATGTATTGGTTTTCTTAACCTTGTTCCTCTTCTACCTGAGTCAAAAAGATAGGATTTAGAATAATTTACTTTTTCATGCATATCAACAAAAGAGGAAGCTTCCCCTCCTAATTTGAAGAGCAGTTCAACTGTGCATAGCTGTCCGTTGCCAATACACACTCCAAAGATGCGAATTGTAACGCCAACAAGCTTGACCAGTTATCCATGATGCTCCACATTTTCCATCAAAAAGCCATCCAATTTGTGTAGCTAAGATGACAATGAGTTTGAATTATAATGCAGTTATTGTGGGGATCCTTTCTATGATATAACAGGCCAAAACCATATAACATAGTAATAATTATTTCTATACATTAGGATATAATATTAGAGTGAGATGCCCACTTCATATTTGTCTTGTTGAATTTTATGTTGTTTGAAGCTCTGTTCCATTGTGTATCCAGGATGGGGATGACAGGGGGATGGGAGGCCTTTTTTGGGGAATGGTGGGGGACAACAATAAAAAAGGGAATTTTTATCAAGTATAGGAAATTTCAGTTATTTATATGATAAAGCATTCACCTCATTCATCATAGAACCATATTACATAACATTAGAGCTGAATTGAGAATTCACATTAGAGTCAACATAGAAATTTTTCATTGTCAATTTGCATAGACATACATATACATTCTCTTTGATACACATGTACACGCACATGCACACATATACACACACATCGACAGTCACAATCCCCCACACTCCCATGCACATAGGTGCATGCACACACACACACCACACATGTAACATCACACGTCTGTACATGCACACACATGCACACCCACACACCTGTAATGTCCCCTTCTTGCTCATAGCTAGTTTGAGCTTCCATTAGCCTATTTCGGTTTTTGTAGGCTAGGTGGATTTGGTTGGGGGACTCGGCATCCTGTGATGAGTTTTCTAGGTTTATTTGGGTCTTTTCCAACGGTGATGGCTATTTTTAGTAAGTTCTAGTTGAGCTTCGTTTGGGTTAGTTTGGTGATTTGACTCACTATTTTTAGTACCTGATCTCGGCTGCATTCATCCAACAACTTAGTGCAGAGCTTTCTATTTTTGACAATGGTGAGTTCTCTCAGTGGTCGGATTAATGTTTGTTTTATTGCCACTTAATTTTTATAATGTTGCTATTTAACTTAAGTGAGGAGGGCGTGGGTTCATAAGAGGCCCCCTTGGCCTAGTCAAGTAACGTTGTTTTTAAAAAGGGGCCAATGCTTATTATATGTGATTCCTAGAAAGGAGGATTATTTATCATTTTTCAAGGCGTAATTTGTGCCTCAAAAGGTGGACAATCCCCCTTGGAGGAAGTTTCCTGTAATTTCAAAGATATTAAGTTAAACATTAAACTTTGGAGAGCTAGAAAGGGGCGTAGCTTTCAGAGGGAAAACGAGAGTTTGAAAATGTGTTGCCCTAATTTTCCCCCTCTTTCTCTATTTATTTCCTTTTGGAGCTCTCATTTGGGTATGCATGCTTTTGACAACATACGGGTACTTTGCTGGATTGTTTCCAAATAAATACATTGATGGTTGAGGACGAAAAACCTCTCCTTTAGTTGCTGGTTTCAGTGGTGAAAAACCCACCCTAGCTGGTTGGTGCTTGGATTGAAGACTTTCAGGGTTTTGGCTAGCTTGTTGAGCATTTTGGATGGTGAAACATGAGGATTTTTTTAGTATTTTGAGTTGGTATTTTCATGTTTGGTTTTGGTGTGTGGGTTATTCCAATTTGGTGTGAGTTTGCAGCTGATTCCATCCATTTTCTGAGGTCTGATACAAACTTTTGAGTTCTGAAATTTGCATTTTCTGAGTAGCTAGAAGGTGTAATGAATCGGACCAATTTTTTTTTTACCAAATTACAATTACAATCAACATGCACCCGTTAAGGTTAGTTTGAAAACCAAAACGATGCGGAAATAACTCTAACCAAGAATGTGCCCATGACGGACTAACATATGGTCAGAGGATCTTATGCATACTGTGCTAAAAGTAACTCTAACCAAGAATGTGCCAAGAGATGGCGAGCATATGGTCAGAGGATCCCTATGAACTGCTGTCAGAAAGTAACTCTAACCAAGAATGTGCCAAGATTGGCGAGCATATGGTCAGAGGATCCCTAGGTTGCAACTAAGAATTTACAATGATTTAGCAAGATAAATAAATGGCTAGCAGTACTACTGAACAGCCTTACAATGAAGATAATATCTTGCAAGCACACTGAAGTAATGAGACTTATCAAGCTGCAACTGAATAGAATATCTTTCAAATATCAAATACGATCTTCAAGGCTCAATCCCAGCCCAAAGGACACTCTACTTAATTCTGATATATCAGACCAGCAACTGAAATATGTCAACCAACAACCCTAGAACTCACCAAAATACTCACAACTCACTCAATACTTGCCAGAATGACATGAGACTTGATGCAAACAAATGATATGATGATGACAATGAAACCTAGACAAAGAAACAGCTGACAAATTGAAGTATTTTTTTTTTCTAAACATTTATCAGGCAAAACAGAATGGTACGGCCTCAAGAGATGTTCTACCAACAAGATAAAATCCAAGACACCTCTAAAAAATCTGCAACTTGGCATAGAGGGGCGCCCAAGGCTGCAAAACTTAACAATCCAATACCCAGAACAATACAAAATTCCTACAATGAGATATGAATAAAAATCTATTTCAGCAAAACCCTAATCAGCAAATGCAAAACTCACAAATCTCTAAAATCTCCACTTTGATGCTCTGTCTGCTAGTCTGGATGAGAAGTAGTCTCTGAAAACTTAGCTAGGTGCTATCTTCCAAGCACGAAACCAAGTGAAGGAACTAGGAGGTATGCATCCCTCGAAGTAAGCTCTAAAAGCATTTCAGCAGCATAACAATGTGATAAGCAACAATAGATCCTCCAATTGAAGGCCAAGTCTCTTATTTATAACTTTTCTATCTCCAAATTCAAATCTTCTTTTCCCTCCAATTAGGGTGCCTAAATGAAATTTACTTTTTACCTTTTCTCCAAATTTCATTTGCATTTCATTTCCAACCCATATGTGGAAATATAATTTAATAAAATGCAAATATATCACCAAAAGGCGTCCAAGTTAGACTTAAGTGAAATATTCTATAACTTGCAAATATTTCACTAAAAGATTTAAGTGAAATATTTAATTAAACTCAAATGTCTCCAAGCTAGGCGTCCCCTTTTTCCTTAACACATATTTCTCTTAAATATTAATTCATCAAATAAGGCCTCCAAAATGTTTAATTAATAAATATTATAAAATCACTTATCTCTCCAAGTGGCGTCCCAAATAGCCTTAATATTATCTCACTTTATAAAATATTATCATCTCAAGGCTAGGCGTCCCAAATAAAAGCATTAAAATATGACTTCATCAATAAATCATCCTCCAAACCTTAGCCAAGAATATTTAAATATTTTAGCTCCACCAAAGGACGCCCACACAACTTCAACTTGCCAAAAATAGCTCCGAGAATGTTGGAAAGACCAACTGCCCAAATTGACCTGCCAAAAATAACCACTGCTCTGAACTGTTGAACTGCTGCTAAAAATAGCACTGCCAAAAATAGAACTTACTAAAAATAGCATATTGCTAAAAATAGTAAGTTGTTCCAAGCTCATTTTCTCCACATTTTGAGCAGCCGTCGCAACTTACTAAAAATAGTAAGTCCGGAAAAGTTCTCGGATTCAGTTGCATGTCACACCATCGCGAAGCTCTCTGAAAACCTAGAAGGAATCCAGAAGCCAAACTGGAAAACTCCAACATGCAAGCCTCCAAAAAGCAGCCGAGAACACAAGTCAATATCCTGTCATGCATGTTACCTCATCACGAAGCTCTCCAAAAACCTAGAAAGCTTCACTAGACATGCATTAGAAACTCTCGCATGCAAGACCTCAAACCTCCTCTGAAAGTGGAAACCCTAATTTTCATTTCAGCTTAGCCTACGAGTTTCCGGAAATAGGCTAAATCCAAACGAAGAGTGTAGGGCTAAATTGGGGACATTATAGAAGGTGCCAAATAGGTCATATCTCCGTGGTGTGTGAGAGACTCTTTCTGGGTATTGCTTTATTGGAAACTCCATGGCTGGGTGCCCCATTATGACTATTCACTTGCATTATTTGGTGAAAATCTGAAATTTAGAGCCAAATCGCCCCTCCTAGGGAGCAGCACCATTACCTTGGGTTTGGGGTTTTCCAATCTGGATTGAAATCAGAAGTTGCAGGGTCTGTATGTTGCCTTTTTGGGCATCATTGCATGGTTACATAGTGGTTTAATGACAGTGAACAGTTTGGAGTGGATGACTCTTGCAAAAGCTTGGTTCATGAGGAGTTTGGAATGCATGGATGCCCTTTGAATGACTGAAATAATGTATTCTATGGACTATGAACAGGTTTGAGTTTACCTCTTAGTCTGATCATTTATTTGTGAACTATCTCTCTTGTTTTGTGGTTGAAAATATCAAATGTTTGGTTGTTATGCAAGTTGTTATAATGATATGTTTATTTACAATGAAGAACAATGTAAGTGTTGAATGAAACCTGGAAACTAAAACTTTTTCTGCATTTCCGTCTAATTCTGAAAACACATGGAAAAAAAAACAGGGGTGACCATTACAACACCACACACGTGTGCACATGTGCACACATGCATAAACACGCACTCCCCCACACCCACACCCACACCCACACCAACACCACACACACACACACCTTACATGCATGCACATGTACACACCTGCACACATGCAAAACGTGCATGTGCATGGCATGCATACACACACACATGGAACACAATTTTTTCTTTCATTAGCATTGAGTGTACAATAACTTAGAAAAAAATATTCTGCTGTTAGAATGAATAAATAAAAAAAATATTTTAGAAGTAAACATGTGAGCAATAAGATATAGGTTGAAAATAAGGAGCATATGCTAATGGGTGGAGCTTAACTCTAGATCAAAATTCAGTATGCACACACACACACACACATGTATGGGACACTTCCAATCAATAAACTTTATACAGAAATAACAAAGTTTGTTTCTTTTCCTAGTGTTGAGAGTGCAATAACTTAGAAAAGTTTCTTCTGCCATGAGAATGAATGAATAAAAAATACTTTATAATTAAACATGTGAGCAATAACATATAGGTTGAAAATAAGGAGCATACAGTAAAGAGTGGAGCTTAACACTAGATCAAGATTTGGTTCAGACATCCCTGCAGCAGCATATGGCAAACAGATCTGTGTGCTGCTTGGACATCTGGAAAACTGATTCCATGACTTATCTTCTACCCTATATGACAACAACATTCCAATCTTCTCCATGGGAAGAGAATATACTTCTCTCCCACTACACATATTCATGTTTGCTCCAATTTTGTAACCGTATGAGGATTTTGTTGTACCCCAAATTAAAATTTTTGCTACACTTAGGCATTTTGAAGAAAAGGTCAAAAGTCTTGTTAAATTTGTCAAAAAGGTCAAAATTGGGAATTCCCATGTCTTGCATGAGGGTCAAAAACTCAAAATTTTCAAAATCTGACGATTTGAGTCTGCACAGAGCAACCAAGTCTACCAAACTCAGATCTCAGTTTTTCGGCACTAAATTTTAGGAAAATTTCTATTTTTAAAACTTTCTAAAAATAGTGCTTTTTTCTAGGTTTCTTCTCAAACGGATGTTGGCAGAATTTTCTAAAAATAGAAAGTTTGGCTTCTAGGGTTCAAACTGATTTTGATTGGCTTAAAATACTTCCTCATCAGGTTGGTTTAGTCAAAATCGTTAAAAGATCAGTTTTGCCCTAGTGGGTCTATTTTGCTTTTTCAGAAGCTGTTTTAGGAGCTCCAAGGCCATTAATGGAGGTTGCTCAACTACAAGGTGTCAGATTTCAGAGTCTCAGGCACTGCACAGATCAATAAGCGACAAAAGATGATCCAGGAATGAAGCACAAAGAATGATGGTTGGAAAATCTTCAAAGCTGCAAAATTTTGGCTAACACTGGTGAGTCCAGGTGCCCTAGTCTAGTCAAGGCGCCTGAAATTCTTTGTATTAGCCATTTTTCATGTCTCTGGCAGTCAAAGCAACAGTGGGCACGAGGAATGAGGAGAAAGGTGAAAAAGATGAAATAAAAACTAACACTGCCATGCATGGGCGCCCTAGCTAGCTAGGGGCGCCTAGTCTTTCAAGGCTTCAAATAATAGAATTAGGGTTTGTGCTTCCCAGCCAATGTTGGTCAGAACCCAGCAAGCTCCACAATGAACTCATTAGCAAGATCTGATTAGTCAGTCCACCAGAATCTTAGATCGATCGGAGGAGTCTTGACAAAGTGGCAAATTGCAAACCATGAAAATATGAGAAAATAAACTAACTCTGGAAACTTTGGGCGCCCCGGTTAGCCAGGGGCACCTAGGGTTTTAGAGCACCAAACCTAGCAATTAGGGTTTGCCAGATCAGTCACTGTCTTTAGAATTATGTTAGTTTTCCATTGAATATCTTAGCCAGATCATCAGGATTGTCAGTTGCCAACAATTCAGATCAAATAGATGACAAAGCATGGAGGTCAAGTGTGAAGGTTGAAAATGAGTTTAAAAAATGACTAAAGTCTGGCAAGGATGGGCGCCCTAGGTAGCCAGGGGCACCCAATGATTTGAGCATCCAGAAGGTAAAATTAGGGTTAGTCATCTCCAAGAGCATTTCTTCAGATTGGCACTGGCTCTCCAACACAATCATTAGCAAGCTCATTAGAGTTGGCAGTCATAAGATATCATAGACTGAACAGAGGGGTAAACTTGTGCAAAACTAAAAAAGTCAAAAGCGGAAGATAGAAAATAGAAAAAGAAACTATCTTTGGAGGAGATGGGCGCCCCAGCTAGCCAGGGGTGCCCAAGCTTTTGACCCCCCAAAACTACCTTTTCGAGGCAATCACTTCCAGAAGACCCCCCTTAGAATTCATCAAGCTATCCAGTGAGTCTGACAGTTAGTTCATCGGGTCAGTCTAGCTCCCCGAAATCACAAATTCATCAAAAGATCAGAGAGAACACAAAAATTGAAAAAATGTCAAACATGGCTAACACTGGCAATGATGGGGGCCCCAGCTAGCTAAGGGCGCCCAACATTTTGAAAGTCAAGATGATGTTTTTTATCCAAAGTTGCCTCTAGGATATTTTCTTCAGATTCAATTAGGCTTCGCAACAAGATCATTAGTCAGCTCACAAAATTCACCGAGCTTCTGGAAATCAAGATCAAACTGGGGTCAAAACTCAAGAAAAAGTTGAAATTTGTCAGAAAATTGGCTGTCTGGAGAGGAAAAACACCTCTAGACAAGAAAGGCACCCAAGGCTCGATGCCTTAGTCAAATTTTCAAGTTTTCATCATGAAACTTTCTGAAAAGTGTCCACATTCAATGAACCTACTTAGGATTGGCTTCACAAAGTTTTAAAGCTGGAGAGTAAAACAAGTTTTCAACCTGAAAACCTATTTAATGAATGCCTTGTGCATTCATTCTTACAATTTTTGCAAGTGGCGTCTAAGAGCAAGTGAGGAGAAACATAAAATTTTTCTTCATCAAAGATTTGAAAGCCAAAACTTGGTGATTTTTTAGAGTTCTTCATATTTTCTTGATCAGGTTGCTAAGAGACACTTTTTCATGCTTTATTTTTCTAGGGCATCTATTTTCAGAAGAAAGGGGTGATCTTTTTCAATTTTCAGCAATCTAGGTCATCTTGGTTCATGATTCTCAATAACTTTGGAAGATTTTTCAATTTTCAAAAACCTGCTTTTTTCACGCATGTTCAAGAAACCTTCAGTATTTTCAAAATTTGATCAACTGGATTCATCCAAAATGTGATTTTGCACAAAACCCAACTCTCAACTTTTTTTCAAAAAAATTCAACAATTAGGGTTCCTGCTTTTTCAACCAGCCATCAACAATTTTCAAAAACAAATGATCTGGGTCTTGTTGCAACGAGATTCTCTACAAAACCCATATCTCAGATTAGTTTTGAAAATCTTCCCATTTGAAGAAGAAAAAACAGCAAGCTAAATTTAGAATTTGTGCAGAACTTGTTTGAGCATAGTCAAGTTTACAGTCGATCTTCAAGTTTTTCAATATGGAGTATTCTCCCATCGAATTTAGAGCCAAGGCAGTGTTGTATCATGATTTCATCAAAACTGTTGAAGCTGATTTGCATCATATAAAACCAGTGTTCAATTTACGTGCTTTGGAAGATGCAGACAATGTTGCAATCAGACACCTTGGTCATTCTGGATTACTTGCAGTAGCATCAATTCCCATCTCAGTGCAAAGTCTAGAGTTCGTAATTGCTTGTATCAAGCATTATAACCCCGAAACACAGAAAATTCAAGCAGTAGATGGAAGAGTTGTTTGCAGCCTTAGGCCGGACAATGTTGAGAAGGGCTTTACAATACCACCATGAATAGAAAACATCATCATCTCAATTGAAGAACGTGAAAAGGTGTGGTATGAGCAAAATGTCAAGTATTGGAAAAGAGTTGTACAATACTCTTCCATTGAAAAATCAGAAGTGTCAAAAGTATAAAAGCTGCAGAAGAAACTAAGGAATGTCAGAAGATCACACATAGAGAAAAAAAAAGATATGTTGAAGCAAGAGGATATATTTATGAAAGGTCATCACTCCAATTGCAGAGCCGTCGAGATTAGCAAGATTTGATAAAGAAGCTGAAGATGTCAAAGATTTCCTAAGTTCAATTGCAGGAGGATAAGAGATCCTGGAAAAGCAGAATTTTGCTATAGATAGTATCAATGCACTTGATAGAGAGGTAGTTTCTAGCTTTTTAGTGGATGTGGTTGAGATTTAAAGCAATAATTTTCTCCGAGCTTTCTTTCCATCCTTATCTCACGCTTTCTTTCTATTCTTGTCCCAGGCTTATCCATTCTTTGAAAGAGAAAAGAAAACAAGTTGTAATAGTTGGCACTTTCCTTGTTTTTATGCTTTCATAGGTTGTTAGATAGCTATCTTGTTTTAGTTTTAGAAATAAAGCTTGTATGTTGGCAAGTCTTAGTTGTAAAAGCAAGGAGATTTTAGGGTTCCCTACTCCTCTGCTTGTGTATAAATAAGGGCAGCTTTGCCCATTTTTTTTTTACGGTTATTGTAATAGCAAATTGCTGAGCCTATTTTGCTTGCAAGTTGTTGTTGTTCAGTTTTAGTTCACTTAGTGTTAGAGCAAGCTTGTATGCTTGTTTTTGCTGCAAGTTATTGTTCAGTCCTTATGTTACTTGTGTCAGTGTGTTCTGGTTGATCGCTAAGCTGTATGCCTATTTTGCTACAGTCCTGCTGTCCCAAAAGTGTAATATTTTGTTCTTGAGATTTGAGAAAATAAAGTCTTGTGCCTACTTTGTTGCCCTGATATAATGTCTCAAATTTCCGTTTTATGTGTTATGCTTATATGATCTCTATTTTAGCTTGCTTTGAAAGTACAGTAGATGTGCGTTGGACGAAAGTTTATTTAAGTATTTATGTCAAAGAATCCTTCCTTGTCCATTTCTAACTCTCATGCTTTGCGTTTACTTGAGTAATTGGAAACATTATTAGAGTAGGCTAAGTCGTAGTTGAACTTCTAAAAGAGAAAATCTTAGCTACGATGCTTGAGTTTTATAACCTTGTGCTCTTAGTCAAACAAAAAGATAGGCAAATTAGTTTTATTTTACTTTCTTTAAGCAACATCAGGAAAGAGGGAGCTTCCCCTCCTAATTTGAGGAGCAGTTTATTTGTGCATAGCTGTCCGTTTCTAATCTGCATTCTAGAGGTGCGAATTGAAATACCAACAGATTTTTTGTTGTCATGGGAAGATTTTTTTTTTTCTTTTTAAAAATGTTCCTGGTATCAGGGGATGGCTGACTGACCCTGGTATGGTTGAGAGACATTGTTAATGTCACTGGCTGTCCCGAGGAGGGCCAGCCAGCCCTGGATCTTTTTGGACCACTAGGCCTTGGATATTTCTGGATGGCTGATGCCATTTTTGTACCAGCAGGGGCGACTGGGAGTGGCCTGGAGACATTTCCAACAAATCCCCATGTCTCTGAAATGCGATAGATATGGGGATAGCCAGAAAAAGCTTGGGGATGTGTCCTAGTGTATCCCTGGTTTGAAGCCCTCCTTTAATGTGAAACATCTTCAATTCTTATATCAACTCATATGAAGTCATTAGTGTCTCTTGAATCAGTTGCTATAACTCACACCTTGACACTTGGGATTACAAGAAGAGTGGTGCACTTTATTTATGATAAATGGTAGCTTAGGTTCATGTAGTCACCAATATGTTGGAGTTTTGAGTTGCTCAATATTCATGTAGGATAACAAGGGGTCTGAAGATGGAAGTAAGGCCTAAATCCTTGAAGCATCTCATGATTATATGTGATGTATGGACACACTGACTTAAGTGCATGCATGTTGAGTGGTATTGTTTTTGAAAGCTATCATTGTGGTTTTATTACACTTAATAAGAAACATTTGGCCTTCATTGCTTTAAAAATAGAAATTTGATTCTGTTTTTGGTAAAATTAACCATTGTATTACCAAAAATAATGAAATGTTATGGAGCCCTTTAGGGAATTGACTTCCCTCCCTATGGAAGGAAAGTTGGCTGAAGTCTCTCGCTGAGCTCGTACCTCATCATATAAGATATGCTTTCTAAGACCTGGAGCTTAGCACATGCCTGAACGGCTAATCATCCATTAGACAGTGAAAAGTTAAAACCCAACACTTGAAAGACATTGTTTGTTCATTGTTGTGCCTTAAAAAGTACCACATCTGTTGTTAGCAAGCAAAAAGGTCAAGGTTCATACATCTAGGTTCAGAAAAGCTATATGTTTGGACGTGTGAGCCAACTGTAATCACTTACATGGAACTTGACTTTGATTTTTGTAGATCATAATAAGAATTCAATTCTTTTCAACTGTCTGCAAAACAGTTGAGGTGAATGATTCTCTTTTAGTTTGCAATTCATTTAAGCATTTGTCTTGAGTGTGATTTTTATTCTGAATATGACAGTGAGTTAGAACTTACAGATTGCCTTTATTGATGTGCCTCTGAGTTTTCCCACTTATTTTTAGCAGGTAATTTCTTTTTCAAAAGGCATATGAACAAATAGGTGGAAGAAAATGGCATAAATTTGAACATATTTGATGAAATAAATGACATAAAAATTTCTTTCCTCTTGGGGCAGTGTCAACACAGTCTCTGAGGGAAGTGGATTAGAGCAAGTGGATTTTGTTGTTTTAGATGAAGTCCATTATTTGAGTGACATCTCTCGAGGAACTGTTTGGGAGGAGACGGTATGCATATTTGCCTAGAAATTTTCTTGTCTATTTCTCCCTTTACAACATTCCGTTGAATAGGCTAATGCTATGCTTCTCTTTCGTTTGGGCTTGTGTACTTTTCATTCTAGAAGGTGGTATTAGTTTACTATTGCTGTCCATGCTTCCATTGAAACCATGTTCTTAGGGCACAAGTGTCTCATTAATACAATTCTCGTTTCTTCGTTTTGATATGAAAACAATAAGCTTGAAGGCAGAAAATACTGATTCAGAAACTGTATTTGCATAAAAGTAGATTATTTACTGTCCAAAGGAAGTGCAACTAATCTGCCTATCTGCCACAATTTCAAATCCTGAAGAGTTAGCAGGATGGATTGGACAGGTATGTTGTACTTCCATGCTTTCACAGCAAATTTATTATGTCATTCAATTTATAAATATTTGACATTCAGGCAGTGGAAGATAAAAGTTTATTTATGAATCATTCAGTCAATTAAGGATCAATTATTGTAAGAGCTGTAATTTGAATTTTGATTTTGTAACTGGAAATGCAATTTTTTTTTCATTCTAGCCATGTTGGATTTTATACTTTTCTCTCTTTCCTTAAGAACATCCATTTATATATGAATAAAACTATGGTTCTTGGTAACTTTTCCATTATTCCTTCTATGTGTCGAGTTTAATGTGTGTAGTGAGCATTGTATGTCTAAACAGCTCTAAATATAAACTTCTGGAAAACGTGTTAATTCTTAAACCTGTGATTGTACTTGCTGAATGTGTGCAGATAATGTGAATGCATATATTTACTTTATGGCACTGCACGTGGATGACTTTTATGTGCTCTTCTTTTGGGTAGGGACAAATAGATTGTATTATTTATTAACATGAAATATTCCAAATATTATCTTGAAGATATTAGAGATTGATGTATGTGTTTCTTGTCACAGAATTTTATTTTCTACAAGCACATTTACCATTAATGCATCTATATAAAACTGTTCACTTCCAGTGGATATAGTCTTCTGAAGAGCATACTATTGTGCCAAACTTTTATAAAATTGTGATACTGAGATATTTTGAACATAATAAAATAAGAAGTGTAGAGACATATCCCTACCTAGATGACCATGACTTTCGTGTGTGGTTGTACTGAAGTTCTGAAAACACAATGCCTCTTTCACAATGGGATGGAACTTCTGCATCTCATATTTGAGTTCTGGAATGCATTACTTCTGGTTTTTCTAACTTTTTGTCATTCTGGACTTGGGCCTTTTTCTGTAACAATATTCTACCTCAACAGAATGAGGATTCTAGATATATTGGTCCGCACCATGGTAACCGGATTCTTATCTCTTGCCATCTAATATTCTTCATCCTCAACTTCATTGGCAACTTGGTCTATGTTGTTTCTTCCCTAGGATATAAGAGATGTTAATTTTAGGATCAGAAAAGTAATAAGCAGAAAATGCAACACAATAGACTAATGAACACAGCAGTTTACCCTGGGAAAACCCTCCTTCTCGAGGGAGAAAAACCCAGCAAACTATATCTCTTATATAATAGAAGAAATAAGAGCAGAAATCTGCTTACAACTCAGGCCTAACACAAGGCCGAATTTGATACAATGAATAATAGCACCTCTCCTAGATGCAAGGATACAATTGAATATGTTTCTCCTTGAAATATATCTGCTGCTACAAAATAATGGTCTGCTGCTAAGAGTGCGAACTTCTGCTGCTTGCTTGATGCGAATTAGAGAGTGAATGAATGTGTTGTGCAAATGAGATGAAATCACCTTCATTATATACAAGGATAGGTGACCTTTCCACTAGGTCGGCCCCCTTAGGAAATAAAGGATATAAAATATTATTTGTTACAAGAAGGTCAACCTGCCTTAAACAAAGGGAAAATAGCTCCCGAAGCTATAAAAACACTAACAAGAGATAGCTGTTGTTTTCCTCCTCTGCACTTTTTTTCCTCTCTCTTATTAGTAACACTCACATTATATAAATGTAAACACAAATAGCATCCTGTGTTTTCTTCACAACTAGTGTCTCTAAATATGTTTTCATGCTTAACAGCCACATTAAAAATATTTGATTATTCCTCCAATCTTGTATTTTTGCAGGTGCATGGTCCAACAGATTTGGTAACATCAAAAATGAGGCCGGTGCCATTGACATGGCATTTTTCTAGGAAGAAATCTTTATCACCTCTACTGAATAAAAAAGCTACAACCATGAACAAGTGGGTCTTTCCTCTCCATTTTCTTTTTCTCACAGTTCAATAAATTTGAAACACCACAAAGGAGGCTAGTTACTCTCATATTGAATTTTCTCATAAAATTTTGTTCCTTTCTTACAAGAAATTACAATTATTAATAAGTAGCTTTATCTTTCTTTTATCTTTTCATATTTTTTGCAAAATAAAATATGCTTGCCCTCCATGACAAATTCTAGTTTTAAAAAATACAATATCAAAGAATCACTTTTTTGTGGTTGTGTTGGCACACATGCGCACAAACGCGCGCACACATACATATGAAATTGTTTTTATATTTACTTAAGCTTTTTAACTATATACTCACATTTATATATATTTGAACTCTATGCTTCCAAAAAAAAAGCATACACTACAACTAATGCTTCTAGTGGGATTATCATCATACAATATAATGATTTGTTATATTTAGGTCAAAGTACTTATTCAAGTTTTGGTGTATTAGTTGTAAAAATTAGCAAATTTAAAATCTTGCTTGAAAAGCAGCCAAAAAATAGTACATGGCTCGATTAATTTCAAATTGGCACATGGTAGCATCATTTGGGAGAATATGAACCTTAAGTAATGCCCTATATTTGACCATAAGGCAAAACCACAACCACCAAACGTTAATGTTGAAACACTATGAATATACCAACCATACATAGGCATAGTAGTGTACTATACGCATCGGGTGACGTTGCTCATGCAACATCATTGTCGACACATCGCTTGAGAGCAGGGTGTAGGAGTAAACACAGTTGGGTGTGTGGAGTCCATCACACACACCCTCAAACGAAGAACAAATCAGCTCTAGGAACTAGGTTACATGGGGTTCATTAATTGTTATCCTTAGGTAGGATGTTAGGTTTACGATGAATGTCAGGGTTGATGACAATAGTGTTAACAATATTCACCCTGAGTGATCAGGTTGACCTCCACATTAAGTTGGATGTTATTAGCTTACCGGGACTACAAAATTCTTGTTTCCAAAGCTAAGGTTGGTATCATTCTTATCCATAGCGACATTTACACCAATTCTCTTAATATTAAAATAATTATTAACAAGCCTAATGTTTCCAACATAATTATTCGTTCTCAAAATTAATACTAATACTATCGGAGTTAGGTATCGGGTGGGTATTGAAATGATGATGGATATAGAGGTAAGGATAATACAAATTTAAATATTTGTATTCTTTCCTCCTATTACCCTTTTTGGCTTTACACACAAATACAACTATTAACACTTCTGAGAGAATTCATTTTCCCCTTAATAATGATGATACTTTTATTATTGATGAAAATAAATTTCTTTTATTAATTATACTAACATTTACCAATATTAATATCATTCGATATAATAATATTTATATTATTGCCATAGTTAGTATGATTCCCCTCAATGTTACTATTTATTATTAAAAATAGTATTATCTTTTAATATTATTACTAATATTATCCCCAACACTAAGTTTATTCTTAATATCATTATTAAAATTATTATTTGCTATTATTAATAGTAATGTTAATATTAATCTCACTCTCAATATGAATATTAATATTGCAAATAATATTAATATTAATGTTTCAAATTAATTCTAACTCCGACACTAAGTTTATTCTTAGTATTATCATTAATATGATTATTTACTAATATTAATAGAAATGCTAATATTAATCTTCCTCTCAAATTTAATATTAATTATTAATAATATTAATATCAATACTATCCTTAATATTAACACCAATATCCTATTTATAAGTAATTAATTGTTAACTTACTCATTAATATAAATAACAATATTATTTATAAGATCACTATTCTTTTACCATCCCTATTATCTCTCCTTTTTTTTTTGAGAAAAGTTTTTGACATTACCCATTTTACGTTAATATTGATAGTATAGACAATACTAATATGGCCCTTAATATAAATCCTAGCTTCTATTAAGAATAATCTCATACTAAAATTAATATTAAATCCTATCCACAACGCTAATTTAAGTAACAAAGGTAAAGTTTGTATGAACATTGTCATTAATGTAACTATTATTATTAATTCTAATATCGGTATTAACATTAGTATTAATGCCAAATTAATGTTGATATCAATATTTTATATTTAATACCTATTTCAACATTAATATTAAGTTCCATCTTAAGATTATATATATATATATATATATATATATATATATATATATATATATATATATATATATATATATATATATATATATATGTAAACGCTCTTGACTGGAGTTATGAACTAGTGAGGCCACAATTGGGGGACCTCATCCTCGACATTCTCTTTCATGTCTCCTTCTGCCTCCTTTCTTCCTGCCACCTTCAAACCACCTTTGCGTGGAGCTGTATCATGATTACTCTTTCCTTCCAACTTCTGCTCTTTTGATGCTGATCTTAAAGTCATTTGGTGCTTGGGTTTTGATTATGCCTGTTTCTTCCTTTTTACCTTTGTCCAAACTTGCTCCAGCTACAGAGGAGAACAATCGATGGCCTTGCTTCGGGATGTGATGCCAATGAAGATGCCTGTGGTTTGGGGGAAATCCCAAAGTTTGAAGAAGATGTGACTACAGAAGTAGCAAAGTCATCCCCAGTTGAGCCAAAAACACCAAGCAACTGAGAACCATTTGGCAGATCTGGAGAGCTATCAGGTGGAGCATTTTGTGTGCTTAGTTGAGTTACTGTAGGATCTTGAAGCAAGTTTGACTCATTTTGAGAGCAAGGTGGTATAACATAGTGTTTGGGTTTTGCCCCAATCCACCAGGTGGACCTCGCCCCAAAATCATGCATATGGATGCATACCTTCTGACAATGGGGCGTGAAGTGGTCAGTTGAGAAGCACTTTCTGCAACAAAAAGCTATTCTTTCATAATCCACAGGCTGCCTCCAATAACAATCACCAACCTTCATTGCGATCTTCGCTAGCAGACCATTGGAAAGGTCCATTTCCACACAGATGCGCTTATAGGTGGAACTTTGGTATTTCAATGTTTCTTTTGAACTGCAATGGAACTTTCCTAACCCATTGCTGATGGCTTGCAAACAATCTAATTCTCAGAATTGAAATGGAAGATAAGGCAGACGCACCTAGAAAAAAGCAGTAGAAAATGTTTCAGTTTGCGGTTCAAATGACGAATACCTAGGTTTCATGCACAAAAAGTCACCTTGGAACACCCATGGACCATTTTCAGCACCCATTCTTTGTCGTCAATGGATTCTAATTCAATAATAAAAAACCCTCTAGTGTAGGGAAACAAACAAATTTCTTCCTCCATAAACTTATTCCAGGTTTCAGAAATCCAGGAATGCAAATCGCTCAATTTTGGCCATACCTTAGTGAATCTACAAATCAAGGCATTTGTTTGCAAAAAATCTTCTCGATCTTTGGCTAGTCCATCCATCCGGATCATAGGAATAGAGGACGCATGAGAAACCCTAATCGCAGGTCCATTGTGCATAGAGGCAACGGTCCCATCGGTGACTTTTGGAGATGACGATTGAGGAGACATAGCATCCTTTCGCCGCACAACCTCATCCCCAATCTTCTAGCGCAAGCCTTGTCGGAATGTCCCAAAGTAGGGAGAATGGCGTAGGGTTGGCTGAGTTTGCATTGCTGTCCTTGACCCCACAACGCACCGCATCTATGAATTTGTGCTCACCATTGAGAGGAGTCAAAGATAATGCCTTGTGCCTATATTCATTAACTGTCCCTATTGTCTAATTTTTAAGGCATATATAACATGCTTTCCAAGTGTGACAACAACCCTAGCAAGATCCAAGAATTTTGCACAATTTTTTTTGCCTATATTACAATCATGATATCAGTGATTAATCAACAACTAAAGATAGTAGTGCAAGTGAATTTCCAACAACAAATCATTTACCATTCATGCCTACGACAAGTCATTCCAATAATGCCAATATTTTAGAACAAAATGGTCAATGAAGGAATCATAGGTAACATATACCTTAGGTGTTCTACGAGGTCATGTAGACTCCATGTCTTTAACTTGCAGTGGTTCACCATGGGGATGCAGTATGATCCCCCCAAGTGAATATAATCCTTGTCCACCCGTTCAAGCGGATTTTGTGGTCCATGGTGAGAGAGTAGACATCTATACCAGCTTGTAGTGCATAGGGTCAACTTCCTAATGACTAGCTACCCAAGGTATTCCTACCACTAGTAAACTAAGATACGAACTCCATATTAGGTTATACCATATCAATTCTATGAGGTATGTCCAGCCGGTTACCTACGTATGCTTCATTAGAGATTCTCTTCCTGGTAGTCCATTGGATAGCTAAGCAAGCAAGGTGGTCCATTGCCTGCATACTGTTGGCCCTAAGGTCCTCATGCTACTAGCGGAAAACCATCCAACCCTCTAGCGTGCTTGGACGTCCATCGCCAACATGCCATTGGCCCAAGGCCCACATGCTCTTGGTAGAATCCATCCCGCTATCAAAGTGGTATGGCTAATAGTCCGCCGGCATAGTATGTTCCTTGACTATTGTCAATCTCAAGCATGGATAAGCTTATCTTTGAGCGGGTCATAGGATTTTTCCATTAAGGATCACCTCACATGGATAGGAATAGCCTACATATTAGAAGTTTACTGCCTCTACCTATGCCCTCATAGGGTACTACTCCATCCGTTGTCGTAAAAGTTAGTGCCTACACCTAGCTTAGCACTATAATTGGAAGAGAGGTTCCTAATTCGGAATATGTAGGTTCTAAGCCCAACCACCTCTAAGGTTCAACTACCCATTCTGGTGTTGTGTTACGTAAGGGGTTCAAAATACATTCATTCTCAAACTGTTATGGTTGTTATTCAACCAAAAGGAGATAACCATTCAGTCCTAACAAAAGCTGACAAGGTAGTCAACTCGCCACACATCTAGTGACAGTTTGCTACTACCATTCCCTCGGATTAAAGGTATTGCAGCTGTTCTCAGTTTAATTACAGCCATGAATGGACTCCAAAAATGTGCATATAGATGGAGCATTACTCGCTCATAAACTCTTTCCGATTGGAGGTAGGGAGAACTAATCCTTTCTGTATTAGTTTGCATATGATCCCCACTCCTCCTCAACCTAGTATATATATATATATATATATATATATATATATATATTTAGGGTATAAATTTGTATGTGACAAATTTCTCCTTTTAGGACAGAATTTACCCGTTTTCACTAATATTGACTGTCTTATCAGCGAACGCCTTCATTAGATAAATGTGTAATCTAGTTATATGAACCTTTATCTCCCCATTTCTTAGTTTTCTTTATGCTTGTTTCTCCCTTAACGCTTAAAGTTATCCTATCTAGTTCCAACATGCCTTGACATTCATTAAATAATTTCATGTATTCAAGTGGTTCATTAAGAACCTAACAACATGGTAGAATAAGGATGGACTCAAAGAGAATTTGCTACTCCTAGGTAAAATAACATTTCATTATTGTCATAAACATAAGGATAACGCTTGCTGATATGATAGCCATATTACTATTCAATATTGCCCTCTCCCAGGTTTCAGACATGAAAGATATTTGAAAATGGGTTAAATCAACAGTATATTTCATCTGTACAATTAAATATTCAATCTTCACCCACCCAGGAGAACTAGAGTGTGAGACGGGGTTAGAAGGGAATGATTTGTTGGAACAACTTTTATTTCAACCAGTAGAATGGAATGGAGTGTTGATACTTATGTGACAACACCATAGTATTCATGCCCTAGGTTGCAGCTCTACATGAAGGTGTAATAACATTATGTCCACCTGATTTTGAAAATGAGAGCAGCTCTAAGATAGCACCTCCAACAACCTCATAAAACCAAAATAACACAGTTTATAGGTGCTAGCTTATCTCCTCTATACCTACCCAAAATCTTGACAAGAGGGACAGACTGAGAATTTAAAATAGAATGGCTTTCTTAGTGAAGGTTGAAGACATTGAGCAAAACATTAACAGAGTTACAGGAGTTACAACCTAATTGGAGGGGTGTTTTTAAATATTTAGGCACGTTTCATGACAGGAATTGGTGAAAACATTGAAGGAGAGTCAACAAAAGCAAATAAACTGACTTGGAAAGAGAAGTCTTGGTGATTCCTTTGCTTTAGGAAGAATTTTCTCACTCCTATTCTCATGCCCTAGCATTTGCTTGGAAATTTTCAAATTTTTTTCCAACCCTCAAACCATCACCAAACGCCTCATTCTCCTCTTTCCTCTCCTGTTTTCCTCTGATTTTTCTTCCCGAAATAAACCCCTAGATTGCAGATTTAAGGAGGCTGGGGTTGGGTCTCCAAAAAGCATGCCGTTTTTTTGGTCAATTTCTGGAAAAATGTAGCCTCTCTGAAGGTCGCCATGCTTCCTAAGGGCATGATCGCCATCCTCTACCATGCTCAAGGCCATTCCCCATCAATGTAGGCTGTCTCCCAGCCATAGGAAGGAGTAGGCAGCCTCTTAATGCGTATCTGCAGGTCAACTCTTCCATTCACGCCGCCCCCTGTTTTCTTCACATTTATTTTTATTACTTATATTTCCTTTTTCTTTTCAGGGTCAATGCAACAATGATAATTTATTTGATTTTAATTTTATTAAGTGCCCTCCTACCAATTATTTCATTATAAGTATTTATTCATAGGTGTTTTTATTTTATTTATATTTATATTTTATTGTTATTTATTATTTATTTATATTTATATTTTTTAAATTTACTTAACCCTTGTCCTTAGGTTAATTTGTTGGATTCAAATAGTAGTTGACTTCATGCCTTTACCTTACAAGCAGCACAGACAACTACATATTGGACGAAGCATCTAATCTCAAGGTTACACATGGATTGGACAATCCTTTGTGCATTCAAACTACATGTAAAGGATCATTTAACAACACTCTACATAATTTATATCAATTTAGACGAACCTTAGATTAGGTGAAAAATAAAGGCAAAGTCTTGACACTAAAAAAAATGGCATTTCCGTTGGTCTGTCTCTTAGCACTGGACCACAAGAATCCACCTCATCTTGCACCTTGGGTACCTGCAACCAATGACAAACCTCACACAAGTTCACCAACCAAGTCATTAGTCTGAGTTAGTATAAACAAAATCAATGCATTTAGATTTCACCAATAACGTGATAATGTTATAATTTATTAATTACATTCATTAGTACTAGCATCTATAGAACATAACCATCACACCCACACATAAGTTCATTTAACATAGTGTGGTCTTAAAATCCACCTCTAGTCCAAATTACCACGGGGCTAGGGGTCATGCAAGAAAACTAACGAATCCTAGGGGATATGACACCAAGGAAGGTTGTCGGCTCACTTTGCAAGATAACTCTTGGTAATTTGGAATGTTTGAATGGTTACCTTGTGCAATGAATATCCAGAACCTTTTGTACAAATCAGCATTTTAAAAAACTGTGATTGTGCTTTTATTTTTTCAGAGCATAGGAGGACACTTCATTACTTTTTTCAGTGTTTTAAAATTTATTAGAATATTTTCTTTCCCCATAGGCATTATTTATTATGGAAATCTTCGAGTCTGTACATGCACTTTGATCATTGGCTGATTCCATTGATATGATTAATACAGGAGCCTGTCAATTACAAGATTTCTGCAGAAAAATAGTTCATCGTCATATGAGTATGGGACTAAAAGACTTAAAGGCAGGAAGGCAGAGAAAAAGAGATATCATTACGAGAGTGCTGGTTATGGAGATATTTCAGAGTTGTCAGAGGAAGATATAAAAACTATCCGCCGATCACAAGTATGAGACAAGCACATGTTTTTGTTGCTTTATATTATGGTCAACATCAGATTGTGCAATTGTTATGTTATTTGAAGGAAGTGATTTTTATGTTTACTCATGCTTACCATGAAAAGGAGGTGGAAATATTTTCTTGCAGAATTGACTTTCATAAATCATGCAAGTTGTAGGTATTGCAAGTATTGTTGAAATTTTAAATTTCACTCCTTTGAATCACTTACACTCAAAAGACACTTATAATTTTCTAAAAGTTGATAGTTTGAACGAATTCAGTTTAGTATAGGAAATTGGAAGAACCCTGCCAGGTTAACATAATTTAATAGACGAAGGTCAGTCAGCTTATTCAGTAAACTTATAGATAATAAAGTTAATCAAGTAACCACTTGCAATACAAAATTAAAAACAAGTGTAAAGCAACTTCCAAAATTAATGATTAATCATTTTAGGTGAATGTAAAAAATAATTTTATCAATATTTTTCAGTGTAGAGCGTTTACATGTAATTCTGAGGAAGGATGCTCCATTTTTATGCTATATATATTTTGCAGTAACTATAATGCAGGTGAGTTTGAAGTTCATTGTATGCTTTTGAATTAGCTTGTCCTTCATTTTGCCAGGTTCCCCTTGTCAGTGATACCTTGATGCATCTTAGGACCAGGGATATGCTTCCTGCTATTTGGTTTGTCTTTAGCAGAAGGGGTTGTGATGATGCTGTTCAATACCTTGAAGATTCTGGGCTTCTTGATGATAATGAGCAACTCAAGGTTGATTCAGCATTGAAAGAATTTCGGGCACAGCATCCAGAAGCTGTGAGGGAGAATGCTGTAATGTATCTTCTGCAAGGTGTTGCTGCTCATCATGCAGGATGCTTACCGCTTTGGAAGTCTTTCATTGAAGAGCTGTTTCAGCAGGGTCTAATTAAAGTTGTTTTTGCAACTGAGACACTTTCTGCGGGCATAAATATGCCTGCGAGGACAACTGTTCTTTCATCTGTTAGCAAGAGGGGAGATAATGGACACTCCCTGTTAAGTTCAAATGCACTTCTTCAGATGGCTGGCAGAGCTGGAAGAAGAGGTATTGACAAGGAGGGGCATGTTGTTCTTGTCCAAACTCCATTTGAAGGAGCAGAGGAATGCTGCAAACTTCTTTTTGCTGGTCCTGATCCTCTTGTTTCACAATTTTCTGCTTCATATGGAATGGTTCTAAATCTTCTAGCGGTATGTAGTTATGTGATATAGAACTAGAAGGTTTTGAACTCAAACAGTTCCTTTTACAATTAGTTTATTGAAGTGGGCATTTAGATGATTAATTTTGTTTCTTATTCAACATTTGTGTGTTTACAGGCTAGAAGGTTGACTACCAATGATCAGCATCCTAATGGGAGCAATGCAGTTCATGTGGGGCGCACATTGGAAGAAGCTAGGGCATTAATTGAGCAAAGTTTTGGTAATTATGTCAGTAGTGAGGTCATGATAGCAGCGAAAGACCAACTTGAGAATTTGCAAAGAGAAATAGAAAAGCTGCAACTGGAAATTAGTGATGAAACACTTTATGAAAATATAAAATCCAAAATGTCAAAAGAGGAAAGTTCAAATTTTTTTGTTCTGCTAGAACAGCTGAAGGTACGTTTCCTTTACGCTTGCATTCTTTCCTGTTCTTCTGTGTGTAAAGAACCACAAAGAGGAGATTCTGTTATTTTTATTTCATTCTTCCATGGTCATCTTTCATCTCATATAGTTTTCTTCCAGCTTTTATTGCATATATTTTCTTCTGAGAGAATACATTTCTAAACTATTATGAAATGGAAAATGCATTTGAGGAAGCTTCAGAGAAATGTATCTAGGATATAAAATATGAATGAATATACACAGACAAATCTTTTTGAAATATACATAGAGTGAGAATAGAAACTTGGCACATATATTATAATATTATATACATAACTACTCATGTACATCAATATTAGATGAGAAACACAATGGGAGCTCCCCAAAATCATCCTTAAACACAACCGCATGAAGGCCACAAGTGCTGACAAAATGGGTTATTAGACATTTAGTTGATAATCATCAACCACCTATGGATCGGTCTTCTCCTAACAAAAAATAAAACTAAGCCTCTTTGGGAAATTACACTAAACATGAGTTGCTAATATCTCTATTTATTATATCTTTAGCCAAGTAATTATAACATAAGAAAACTGTAGAATATGTATAAGTGATACAGAATGGTGGTCTACAAGTTGTATGGATCATTTTAGTATCAAGCTCACATTTTGCTGCATAGACTGAATAATAGATCTTTCACCGAATTTCGCTTTATACTGTGGGCTAGAGACTTAGTAACCGACTAAAAGAAATGAAGGTTAAACATTGTGCACTAATCCATATCTATTTAGATCTAATCGCAATGTTGAAGCGTTAATCTCTGCTGTTGATAATATGAAATCCTGAAGGTGCCCAGGTTTGAATAAAGACACCAGAAGCTGATTTTATTACCTTAATCTGATTTATTCCACAAATTTGTTTGTACTTCAACATAGTGATCAAATTAATTTATCTCTATTGTACCCAAAACCAAAATTTTTGCTTCACTAAGGCATTTTGCTTAATTGAGTCTTAATCTTGTTAAAGTGATGTTAGAAGGTCGTTTTTGGGGTTTTTAAATATGGAGTTGGTGTCAGTGTCATGTCAGTCTATTATTGAAGAGATTTAAGAAAAATGAAAATTTGAAGGAAAAACATCAAAATTTTCTCTTTGGAGAAGGAAGCACATTCTCAAATGGGCGCCCTATCTTTTAGGGGCTCAGATCTTGTTTTTAGGGTTTGTCACCTCCAGCAGGCTTTTGTCCAGGCATCACGTCAGCTTCGCAGCGGGCTATCAAGTTTGTTAAACGGACTTGTTTCGAGCAAGTTATGGAAGATACAGCGCAAAATGAGGCGAAAGCAAGAATTGGCTAACACTGGTGAAAAGCGCAGCTTTTCAAAAAGGCGCCCATCTTTTTGAGGTGCCAGATGTAGGTTTTTGGCTAAACGCCATCCAAGATGTTTATCTCACTTTTGTTCGAGCTTCGCGACGCATCCGTCAGTGGGTGAATCTGAGTTGCTGAAGTGCCTGAACCTGAGGTCAAATGTGGGGTCAAATCTTAGTCAGAATATTAGAGTAAAAAGCAAAAGAGCACATTTTGAGAAAGGCGCCTGAGCTTTTCAAGCCTTTGATGCTTTCATTTTGATGATATCAGATGTTCAATGTGTTTGTGTTACTTTCAGCTTTCCGTTGCTTGTCTCCGTCAGATCAGGAGATGTCTCAGCAGCTTGTAGTCGAAGTTTTTATATTATTTTTGATCATTTCCAGAAATGGCTGTCTGGATGAAAAGAGCAACTTTTCAAAAAGGCGCCCTTGTTTTTCACCCCTCAAATGATGTTTTCTGGAGAAATGTGCCTTTACAGCTGTCATCCAGAATGAAGTCAGCTTCGCAGCTAACCTGAGATCTAGTCTTGAAAGTTGGTAAAACTGAAGTTATGAAGGATTTATTTTTTCCCTTCGTACGAGATGCAGAAGTCAAAATTTGACTAAGTCTGAGGAAAAGCTCAGCTTTTGAAAAAGGCGCTTGGGTTTTTGAGCCTTCAGATGTCAGTTTTATGGTTTCTAGTCTCAAGATATCTTTTGATCAGTTCTTGCTTAGCTCTGCGATGCCCCTGTCAACCAGTCAATCGGAGAAGTCAGTCAACCAGTGTGAGAAGATGAACAGAGGTCCCGACAGAGGTTTTAGCTTAAATTTTCATGAAATTTGGCTAAGTCTGGAATTCGCCTTAAGAGGTCAAAGTTGAATTTTCGAAAGAGAGTTGAATGGATGCCTTAACTGGAGTTCTGACTACAGTTAAACTAAACGATTTCTGGGTTGACATCTTCAGTTCATATATTGGCATGTTGAGTGATCTTTCAGTTCGCATGTCGAGTTAACTAGTTTGCATGTTCAGTTAACTATCTTGCATGTTGAGTTAACTTGATTGCATGTCCACTTAATTGAAGAGTATCAGTGAATGTCAACTGGAGTCCACATGCATGGCGAGTTTGGTTGCAATTGTGAAGATTTAATGAAGTATGGCGCTTCATTTAGTGTCAACTGAAGTTCTAGAAGGGACGGCATGAATTGTGAAGCATAAATTTGTGAAGTATGGTGAATTTGAGTGTTAACTGAACTTATCAAAAGGGTCGCCATATTTAGATTTTATTGATGAAGCATAAATTAGTGAAGCTACGCATTTTGCAAGAAATGATAACTTTAGTTCCAAAAGGGTTGTTATTTTTAGCATGTGAAGTTGGCACTTTCACTTCTTGAAGGCCAACTGAAGTCTTGAAAGGGTCGCTATATTTAGAATATGGATTGCATGAAATATGGCGAATTCTTGAGTGCTAACTTTAGTTATCAAAAGGGTCGCCTCAGTTCAAATTTTGTGAATCTAGAGCAAGTGTGAAGGATGGCGAACTTAATATGAAGTGCTAACTGAAGTCAAAATCGCATGGAGTGGTTAACTGAAGACTGAAAGGGAAACCCTAATGCATGGCGACTTATTTAGCTTATTTCAGTTCCAGTTAACTAAAATAAGGTCCAATTAGAAGCCAAGCGCCATTTTTCAAGCTTTAGTGCCTTGTGCAAATTTCATAAATGAAAATCTATATATTTCAGCAATGGCGTCCATTATTTCATCATCTTTAGCTTCGAAGTCTACATTCTTCTTGAGCGACCAGCAAGCTAAAGGTGCTACAGGTGTCCGAATTCAGCGTTCTTCATAGCAACGAGTTCAGATTGTTCAGAGGAAGGCGATTCTAGACTTTATTTTCAATTTGCATGCAGGTTTTATCAAATTCCAGAGAAGAAGTTGGCAGATTTTTTAGAAGCAGACAAGCAAAACTTTCTATCTTCTGTCTTATTTCTTCTATTTCTCACCTTAGGTACTTTCTTCGCATGTCAAAGAAATTCAACACATTCAGAATCTGATCATTTGGGTTCGCATACTGCAGCATTTGCAGCAAAACCCATGTCTTAGATTTTTTCAAGAAAATTGCCCCACAGCCTTCATTCTGAAGCTCTGTGCTTTTTTCCGAAGATTTCTTTGCATGTGGGCCAAAATCACATCATCTGGGTTTGTTCAGAATTCCGTTATGCACAAAACCCATGTTCCAGATTTTCTCAAGAAAAATTGTCCCGGAAAGCTCTAAAAACCCCTGCAATTCTCGACTGAAGAATCTTTGCATGTCAGGCTAAACGGCATTTTTTTTCACAATTTTGACGTTGTGGGCTGTCTTAGAATCATTTTCCGGACAAAACCCATGTCTCAGAATTATTGGTGAAAATTATCCTCCGACAGGGTATTTTTATCCTCACCAGGAGCCATTTTAGCTTTCCGAGAAAGTTGTCAGAAGATAGCCATGTTCACAGTCAATGGGAAAGTTTTTCAGAAGGTAGTTCAACTAGACTAAATTCAAGACCAAATCGGTCTTAATTTAGGTTTTCATTAGAGCAGCTGACAATGACGCGTTAAGTTGCAAAAGGAACAAAGATCACTTCATTTACGGAGCCGCCAAAGTCACTCAGATCCTGTGCCATTATCTTCGTGAAAATGGTACCTACGCTGATCTCAAGGTTGTACAAATTAAGTTTCAGAGGCATGTTTGTGATATCTTGATGGAGGTTCTAATCACATTTTCAGTAATTTCAGCTAGTTTCAAGAAAGCGGCTAAAGGTGTCAGAGAATGGATGCAGGAGAGTGACAAAGAACTGAAGAAGCAGATTATTATTTTTGGACAGCATCAAAGTGCCTGAAGACAAAGAGATCAATGAGTTCTTGGTCAAAGTGTTAGACCGAGTTGACATGGAGTGATCTGCCAGTTGGAACTTGCAGTTAATTTCAAGGGTTGAGTCATGAGCAGCAGTTAACTCGACTTTCAGTCTTGAGTTTACTTGTTGACTTAACACATGCTTATCTCATCCTTGGAATTATCATCACAGGAGTTAGGGTTAGGGTTTCCAGTTAACTGAAGGTAGTAGCCAGTTAACTTTGCTTTAAATAAGGACGTGCATGCTTGCACATGGTCCAATTAGGTTAAATGTACCGGTTAACTGATGGTAGTTTTCCAGTTAACTATATAGTTTACTTCATTAGGGTTTGGCAGCAAATCTTGCATGCATTGCAAGACTGTAGTTGACTCAAGGTGATTTTAGGGTTCCCTACACCTTGATGTATATAAATAAGAGCTTTTGCTCATTTGTAATTAACTTTTGCTTGAGAGAGAAATATATGCTGCGCCTACCTTGCCCTCAATATTGCTCTTTTGGTATTTGTTCATGTGTCTTCTATTACGATTAATTGTATGCCACATAGGGTTTCATACAATTGTAATGGTGAATTCTTTCTGTTTGTGAATCTTTACCATTACGATCAATTGTTATGCCACATAGGGTTTCATGTGATTGGGATGATAAAGCTGTTTTTGTGAGTGTTTACTATTATGATCGAGTGTTATGCCACATAGGGTTTCATAAGATTGTCATGGTAAATTCTTAAATCTGTTTTGTGCCCAATAAACTTGTCTAGATTGAGCTGATAGATGCGCCACCTTGCCTTCAAGTAGAGAATCTAAACACGTTTATCGTCTGATAATCATCCCTGCTCCATTTCCTCATGCTCTGTTTTCTTGAGGAAACTGGATAGATTTAAAGTAGTTAGCTTAGTTGTAGTGAATGATATGCGAAACCAAAAAATCCTTAGCTGCAACGTTCTTGGTTTTCTTAACCTTGCGCCTCTTCCAGCTGAGACAAAAAGACAGGAGATAGTTTAGATTACTTTTCCCTTTTCAAGCATTTTTGTTAAAGCACAACGAGGGAGCTTCCCCTCCTAATTTGAAGAGCTCATTATGCAGTGTGCATAGCTGTCCGTACAAACCTACACTCCAGAGGTGTTAGTTTTTACGCCAACAATCTCCTTTGTAGTTAAGGCAATGCTTACGTGCTTATAAGTTTAAACCTTTTTCAGAAAAGACAAATTCGTAAGACTATTTGGTAATATACTATTCAATAGATGTCATGTATAGGAACCCATTCTTTGTTTTTTAATTAAAATTCAATCATTTATTACTGATCTGTGCTGATGTTTGCTTTTTATGAGTTTATAATTTTGTAAGTTCTAGGTACACCAAATAGAAACGTAAGATTGACACAGCTTATGGATCTCACGAGCCCCCTTTTATATCCCCCTTAAACTGGTTTTTAGATTCCCTTCATTCTTGGAGACTATTAACAATTTTTATATTGCACGGAAAGATGTGCAAGTTCAATCCTAGGAATTTTGAAGTAGTATTATTCTACATATGTTCAATAAACTTTCCTGCTTGGAGTTCTACTTTGATTACCAGCTTTTCAGGTGCTTCCTTATTAATAAATGCAAAGTATTCACTATTCTGTATTATATATTGAATACAAACATGAATAGATCATGTCTTTACACTTTCCTAATGATATGCTCCATTCAATGTGTTATCTGACATCTGCCTTCGTATACAACATGGACATACTATATATGCATTGAATATCAAAACATTCATTATTGGTAAATTTATAGCATTTAAGAGATTTGAGCTCTATAGGTACAGTGTAATATCAGTGACTATCAGCTATAGTGTCTTGTTGTTACCTGAGATGATAAATTTGTGAGGTATGAATTTTTAGCTTTTAATTTATCTGAAGTTAGAAATGAATAGAAAAATACATTGAGCATAAGGTCAAAAAATTGCATGGTTGTTTATTAGCTCAGCACTTGACTCATGGGGTGTAAATCATGTAGTACGAAGGTTGAATCACCTCTTTGAGGCAATCCAAAGTGCTCAGTTCTGTATATTGTTTAAACTTTTTAATTCTACTAAAGTCCTTTACCTGGATTTGGACATGCTTGGATTTTATTAATTACTGAAACTTTTACAGGCTATGAGGCTAGAACGATTAAGGGCACACCAAGAGATGGAATGCGTGAAAGTATCAGCATTGAAGCCTTTACTAGAGAAGTCATCAGAAGGACAGATTCACTTTATTTGCTTGCAATACACTGACCAAAGCAAGACAGAGCACTCTGTTCCAGCACTTTTTGTGGGCAAGATTAACACATCATCATATATTGGATTAGAAACTAAGGTAAATAGCCTATTGAGATTTCAATCCCCTCATTACAATATAAACAATTAGACTAAGCTTACAGAAAATTACAAGGAAATTCATGCCCAGATCAGATATAAATTTAATTCATTTCTCTTCATCTTGAGAGTAGGAATTGGTTAGTCATCAACTCTTATCCAGTGAAGTGAATGAAGCCTTTAGTTATGTATATCTATCTTCCATTTACAAGGAATATTTTTGATATCTTAATTTACAAAATAGAACTCATTTTCTTACAGCCCTTTTTTGAACAGTTGTGTTAAGTCCTACAGAAAACCCATAAGCATGTTCCAAATAACAAATTATATGGATAAACATGAACTTATGGAATATTGTAAATGTAGGCATTTGGAATGGGTAATTGTGTTGACTCATGATGCTCTCATCAGAGTTCCTTAGAGTAGTATATTAGAGCACATTGGGAGTCTCTTTGCACTTCTGTATAGCATGACATTTTCAAAATTTTGAAGCTTCAATTGTTATCAGTTTGTACCTTGTGCATGAGAAACTCCATCAGATGAGAACAATATTGTTATTCTTGACAAGCACAAAGCGTTTTAAATACTTGTTAGACAGAACATTATAAATTTATAAGTCTGCTTTTCTCTACAAAAAGTAAAACTGTTTAAATCGATCTGCTTCATGTACCTATCAGCTGCTAAAATGAATTGTTTAATGACATAATTCAAGGATATGGATAAACTTTTATCCCATAGTTGTTTATCTCCTCCCTGTTATTTTTGCACCAACCATTTTGACATTCTAATTTAATCTTGTTTTAACTACTTTTCCATGTTCATTTCTTAACCTTGATTTGTGCTGCAGATAGAGGAACAGTATCCTAACAATGATGACATAGATCAAGATGGTGAAGTGATAAGTGATGAGATGGATATATCAGATAATTTGAATGGTTTGGGAGGACAGGACATAGTGGCGTCTTATTATGTTGCGTTAGGCTCAGACAATTCATGGTACCTTTTTACTGAAAAATGGATTAAAGCAATATATAAGAGTGGCTTACCTGATGGTCCTCTCATTCCTGGTGACCCTCCTTCCAGAGAAATACTAAAGAAGAAACTTGAGGAGGTAAATACTGCATGGGAAAAAGTAGCAAAATCTCAATATGGTGATTTATGGCGTGCTGAAGGAGCAATTGACACATGGTCATGGAGCTTAAATGTGCCCCTTTTGCATAATCTTTCTGCTGAAAATGAGGTATGATGGTTTAGGAGAATTATCTTGATGAACCAGGAATATCATTTAGGTATCTTAACAATTATATAATCAATTTGGTGGTTTTATTAGTTAAGGCATCGATGAAAGGACATTGTTTTGCAATATTTATCAGGATACATGAAGAGGAAATGTTTTTTATTTAAAGCCCATATGTGTAACTTTCTAATGTTATATCTCTCCATTTCAATATGTTATAATGCTTTATAGTAGATTATATAAAAACAAATTTAACTGAACAGTAATTGCCATTATGCTCTAAAAATATCATGTGGATAGTATTGTGCTGACAGTCTGTTTATTTACTGAAATTTATAGATAACAATGCCAGAGGCATTTATTGAAGCACAGAGGATTTATAGAGTACGCAAAAAACCTATAAATTCTTTTCAAAGAAGGTTGAGAAGTACAGAATGGTATAAAGAGTTCCAGAGGCTATCAAATTCAAATCGTGTACAAAAGGAAAAGATTGAGCGCCTCAAAGCAAAAGCAAGCCGTATTGAAGCAAGAATAAGTCAAATTGAACCAGCTGGATGGAGAGATTTTCTCCAGGTATGGAACACTGTATCTCTTTTGGAGTTTATGTTCTTTGCATTGATTTGAAAGTCAATGTTGCTCCATTTGATGCTGCTTCTAAACTTCTTCTCATAAAATGGATCACAAAGCATATAGCAGTCCAATAATTGAGAATAAAATTCATTCATGTTTGATTGTAAGAGGATTCCTTGACCATTCGAGAGTTAAATTGAAAAGGTTTGTCTTTCACACACTACTCAGTTGGAAATATTGTAGCCATATCTTAAATATTTGATGTGAAGCATTTGCTTAATGCATGGAATGCTGATTGAGAGTGCAAGCTATGTTGCACCATTTGCATGATCATATTAATAGCTGTGCTCGTGATTCCTTTTTCTTATAGCTGGAACTTGGACCAAGAACAAATTATTTTTTGAAAATATTAGAGCAGGATGGTTGCTTTACTTTTAACCATTATTATGACTGGTTCATATCCTAAGTTACCGGTTCAGGTTCGGGTTTGAGGGTTCGGTTCGTGGGTTTGGGCAAATTGTTTTTTGGGGTTGGGTTCATTAATCCAAAAACATATAAAAATGAGAAATATATACATATTTGCAGCAGTAATTAAGTTCAAAATACACCACCATATTAATAGTCAAATAGCACAGCAAAAATACACCACCACTTTCATAGTCAAATAATAAAATATTAGTGAAACTTGAATGTCATGATATAAATTAAATTTCAAACTGTTGTACCCCAAAATTAAAATTTTTGTTACACTTAGACATTTTGAAGAAATAAGTAAAAGTCTTGTTAAATCAGTCAAAAAGGTCAAAATTTGGGTGTGCATGTCTTGCATGAGGGGTTAAAACGCAAAATTTTCAAAATCTGACGATCTGGGTCTGCTCAGAGCAGCTTAACCTACAAAACCCAGATCTCAGTTTTTCATCCCTACTTTTTAGGAAAATTGTTATTTTTAGAAATTTCCTAAAAATAGTAACTTTTTCTGGGTTTCTTTCGAAACGGATACTGGCAAAACTTTCTAAAAATAGAAAGTTGGTCTGATAGGGTTCAAACTAATTTTGATTGGCTCAAAATACTTCCATATTAGGCTGGTGTAGTCAGAATCTCAAAATAATCAGGTTTGACCCAGTGGGTCTATTCTGCTTTTTCAGAAGCATATCAGGAGCTCCGAGGTCATCAATGGAGGTTAGTCAACTGCCAGGCGTCAGATTCAACATTTAGGCGTTCAACAGAAGGCGAGTTGGTGAGCAAGCACGAAGAACAAAGGAGAAGGTGAAAATTGTGAAAATTTTCTAACACTGGTTGACTTGGGTGCCCTAGGTGAGAATAGGCGCCCATCTTTTTAGGGCATTAAAAGTCAAAATTAGGGTTTATGCCCCCAACCAAAGTTGCTCAATTCTTCCCTAGCTCCGCAACGAATCCAACGGTGCAGTCATTAGATTATCCAGTCATCCGGGATTTGAGGCCGAACAGAGGGGGATCCAAATTGAAGTCAGAATGAAAAAGAATGAAAAATTATCAAAAATTTACTAAGTCTGGGAACTTTGGGCGCCCCTGGTGAAGAAGGGCGCCCAACGTTTTGGAGCACCTAACTCAGCAGTTAGGGTTTGAGAATATGCTTGATCTCTTCAGTATTCAGCCAGCTTCGCAACGCCTGTCTCTGTCAGATCATTTGAGTGTCCAATCTCCAACAAATTCAGATCAAAGAGGAATATATCAAATGAAGGTTTTAAACTCTGAAGAAAGTCAAATGAAAAAAATGGCTAAGTCTGGAAGGTTTGGGCACCCCAGGAGAGAAGAGGCGCCCAAGATTTCAAGGGGTAAAACAGATGAATTTGGAGAAGTAGCTTTTTGGCGTAACAACTAGCACCTCTGGAGTAAGAGTTGATATGTACAGCCTATGCACACTACGCAATGAGTGCTCTTCAAATTAGGAGGGGAAGCTCCTTCGTTGTGCTTGACAAAGTACTTGCAAGGAAATAAACTAAACTAAATCCTATCTTTTTGTTTCAGCTGTAGAGGTACAAGGCTTTCTTGAAAAACTATATACGTTGCAGCTGAGTTTTCTCTGGTTTTGCAGATCTACTAACTACAACTTAAATTCTATCCAGTTCCCTCAAGAAAACAGAGCATGAGGAAACGGAGCAAGGTTTTGATCATCGGACGATAAACGAGTTTAGATTCTCTACTTGAGGGCAAGGTGGCGCAACTATCATCTCAATCTAAACAAGCTTATTGGGCACAAAACAGATTTAAGAATTTACCATGACAATCTTATGAAACCCTATGTGGCATAACACTTGATCAAAATAGTAAAGACTTCACAAAACAGTTTTATCATCACAATCTTACGAAACCCTATGTGGCATAACACTTGATCGTAATGATAAAAGTCTCATAAAACAGATTTATCTAAACTATGGGAGGAATTTACCACGCCAATCTCATGAAACCCTATGTGGCATAACACTTGATCAAAATAGTAAAGACTTCACAAAACGATTTTATCATCACAATCTCATGAAACCCAATGTGGCATAACACTTGATTGAAATGATAAAAGATTCACAAGACAGATTTATCTAAACTATGGAAGGAATTTACCACGCCAATCTCATGAAACTCTATGTGGCATAACACTTGATCAAAATAGTAAAGACTTCACAAAACGATTTTATCATCACAATCTCATGAAACCCTATGTGGCATAACACTTGATTGAAATGATAAAAGATTCACAAGACAGATTTATCTAAACTATGGAAAGAATCCACCATTACAATCTCTTGAAACCCTATGTGGCATAACAATTAATCGTAATAGCGAAGACACATGAACAAATACCAAAAGAGCAATATTGAGGGCAAGGTAGGCGCAGCATATATTTCTCTCTCAAGCAAAATTCATTTACAAATGAGCAAAAGCTCTTATTTATATACATCAAGGTGTAGGAAACCCTAAAATCACCTTGAGTCATCTACAGTCTTTCAATGCATGCAAGTTTTGCTGCTAAGCCCTAATGAAGTAAACTATACAATTAA